>FIZR01017892.1:0-25351 GCA_900060175.1 Ferrisia virgata
TGTTCAAGGTGCTAAAATAAGTCAACCTTTTTAGTTTGATCTTTTCCTATCTTACGTAGTACGAGAATTTTAGCTAAAGAATATAGCTATCGTCCCCTTCCCTTATTTTTCTATCCCCACCAAAATGATCTAGGAAGTTGAAATTTAGTATGTACATTCAGTACAGAATATTTTGGATTAGAGTATGAACAACAGTTCACATGAAGGTTAGTAAGTACCATTCTTAATGCTGAAGTTGTAAACCAGAGTGAAATAGAACCATGCTCTGCTACCATGTTTGAAAAATACATTTGGTAATCTAAACGTTATATATGAGAGAGGATGAACTTGAGTCAGAATTCAGTCATGTCCCAATTTGAGGGAAGGGGTTCTGAGGGATCAGAACCGCTAAAATTGCCCTCTTTTAAGCCAATTGATAGAGGATCAAATGTTATATACCATTCGCTCCAATTCGGTCTTTTTGCTCAGTTTGGCGGCGAATTAGATACCTATGAGAGAGGATGAACTTGGGTCAATATTCATTCAAGTCCCAATTTGGGAGAAGGGGTGCTGGGGGATCAAAAACGATAAAATTGCCCTTTTTCAAGCCAATTGATCGAGAATTAATGAAAATCAACTTCGTAAGTGAACTACAAAGGGAGATATGAGGGTTTTTCCCCTTTTTCACCTTGAAAAAGTGCTGTTCCTCCCCTACCTCCCCTCCGATTTGAGCTAGGAAGTTGAAATTCACTAAGTACATTTAGTAGGGGACCTAGATGTGCCTTTTGCGGGTCTCAACTTTTCAGACCCATTGCACCCTCTCAAAGCTCCAAAAAAGTTGTTTTTTTTGTCGTTGTTCCTAATTTTTGCGTTCGTTTCTCGCATAACTCTCCTTCAAATTAAACTAGACACTTGAAATTAGGTCTGTACATTCAGTAGGAACCCTAGATGTGCATTTTGGAGGTCTCGACTTTTCAACCCCATTGCACCCACTCACAGTTATGAATTTGTGGGGTTTTTTGGTCGTTTTTTCTAATTTCTAATGTTTGTTTCTCGCATAACTCTCTTTCAAATTGAGCTAGTCCTCCTGTACAATTAATATATTCAATTAAAAATCTCTTCTTTATCGCCCGAAGAAAAATTAGGTATGAAGTTGGGATCCTCTACCGTCACCAGCTCCTTCCTCAATCCATTAAGAGAAAAAAAAAATCCAAATTCAACTCGTTCTTCAATTTCTACGTAATTACAACTTCTATCAACTTTCGATGGTAAAGGAAAAAGAAAATAAACGGAAAGTTCAAAGTGATCTATTACATTATTCAATTCATCGGGGATATCTCATTTAATTTGCAGTATTCAAAGTTACTCGAATTAATTGCCCGGTACCTCGTACCTCTACCACTACCTATACCTATACTACTTAGGTATTTCAAAGTGTGTTTTATGTTCTCCTGTCCATCTTACGCAACTTTTTGCAAAATACATGAAAAGGAGAAAGCCTATGACGACTATATCAGTTTTTTTTTTTTTTTTTTTTTTTTTTTGATAATTCAACTCGATGTTAAATTTTTAATTACGCTGTTTTTGTGGAAAATTTTAAAAAGGGAAAGAAACTCTCAGTTTTTGCTTTTAATGGCCAACACCATTAAAGAGTAACGTTTCATTAATGTTGAGAAACTCGTGCACGCATCGTTAGAGAAGTCTTTACGACCAAAACATCACCCGCAGCTGAAAAAAAAAAGAAAGGGGGGATTCTCTGTACCCCAGATCTATATACCTTCTACCTCCTACCTATAATATATAAATAGGTACGATACGATGGTGAGATGAAAATTTTTGCCTGTTGTTTTTGCTTCTTCTGTACCTACTCGCTCGTGTTCGTGTTGTGAAAATAGGCGAACACTGGTCGTCTCAATCATCTCCTTACGTGTGTTTGCGTTTACTTGGGCAGCGAACCTGGTAAGATCGATCAATTGATCGCGACTATTTCGAAGCTCCTGCTGGCCATCCGTAATGCATTTAAGTACAGATGTACGATCTCAAGCACGTTTACTAATACTGGTGGTTACGTTGCTGAAACAAATCTCGAAGATGTTTACAACTCCGATCAGTATGCTGCCTCAAGCTATTATTCACGTATTCGCCACGACGTGCAGTTTAATCAGACTAATAGCCCATATCTATCGGCTGACCATTCCGATACTGCGTATTAAATGCTGAAGATGGTCGTCGATCGTCCTTTCGAAGAATGGCTTCACCCGCGTCAAAGGAGATCATCATTATCTCGATATTGTGTACCCTCTTCCTGTTGTAAGGTATTTATACCATTTGGTGGTACGAACAGCTCAGAAGCAGAGGTTAAACGGAGTCCTGGTGCAGAGCAAGATGTGTTTGTGTGTGTGTGTGTGTAAAATACCTCTTCCCACCTATATACGAGTACATTTGTATATGGGTACGTACGGCCATAGCGTAGCAGCCGCAAACACGACGATGGAAGCGGTGTGACGGGCAGGGATATGTGGTAGACTCTTCGATTAAATCGATAATTGAAGCGCCTGCGTTAAAATTTCAAGGTTTTTACTCAAACCGTATTATTCTCGGCGAGAATTTTCGTACCGTGTGTTTATCTTTTATTTACTTCCTTTCTGTAAAGTTTATAATTTCGATTATTCTCTTTATAATATATACCAAATTATTATACTTGATATATATATAGGTATATACGTTTATTTATTTATTTTTTTTTCACTTTGCTGTCGCTGTATTTTGTGTATTTTTTGATATTTAATTTCGATCTTTCGATTTATCCGATTTATATAACCCGTACACAAACGATCGAATAAAAATGTTCGGAGGAATCGGAGGTGGTAAGTTATGCGAATTATTTATACCTACCTACCCACTATCGAGAAGGGTAAAAATATGTTTATTTTTTTCATTTAACGCACGGTACGCGAGAATATCGTCTCATTTTCGTGTTACGATTTAATTCGAGTATAATTTTCACGACTCTCTGGAGAGATTTTACACGTTTTTCTGTTTTTTTTTTTTTCTTCACTCGAAAATTAAACATTGAATCGTCGGTTGGCTTATTTTTACGCTATGTTTATTTAAATTAAACGTATTAGACCTTTTTTTTTTTTTTACCCCATTCCCTCTTTTTATATTTTATTGTAACACAGTTTGTAAAATAACGAAACGATAATCTCGTGCACTTTGTGTAGGTATTTATTTTTCACGTTACGATTACGCCGAAGATTTACTTTTTTGTTTTGTTTTGGTTTTTTTTTTCCCTGACCCTTTGCAAAGGGGTCGTTATTACGCGTATTTAAAAGCATAGGTAGATTTTTATTTTTTATCAAACCTGTCGAGTGTGGTGTGGTGTTGGTGATTGCCCATCCACACCCCCCTCCCCCTCGCCCCCGAGCTGAAATAATTCGCGAATATTTTCTTACGCTGGTATTCTCCTCCCCCAACGTCTGGTATCGATCCCCGGTATAACCTTGCAGAAGGTGAATTATCAAAGGGTGGTTAAACTTATGATAAATTCAGAGTGCTGTGTTGTGTTGTGTTTCGTACAGGGTGATGTTATTATTTTGGTGGAGGAGGGGGGGAGGGGGAGTTTAGACAAGGCGACCAAGGTGACGATAACTATATCGAGCTGCACTACCCTTATAATCACGTAGCAGCATTATGAAAAAAAAGTTAGCCTTTTCATATTAACTCGCCGATGATGATGGACTCGACTCTACTCGACTCGTCTCGCGAGAGTATTAAAAGGTATTAGGAAGATGTTGCGGTGGTGGACGGCAGGCGGAGGGCGAAACAGAGGCGGGAGAAAAAAAGGTTCGCTGTAAGATGAGATCAATTTATAGTACAGCCGGTATATATAGTGCACGTATTTCGTTAGGGCAAAAGTTTTTTCCTCCCTCGGAGCTTTTCGACTCGTCTTCAAGAGGCTAAATTGGATGAAAAGATTTGGCTGAAATAAAAATGTTGTAAAGAGAAAGAGCGACGCAGAGAGAATTGCCGAGTATCAAAGCGATACGATGGCCATGTTCTGCAAACGAAAGGAAAAAAAAAAAAAAAAGAAAAAGAGGAAAGAAAATTGCATGTCAAGTGACGAAAATAGGAATTTTTAAGAGATTTGGTGTTGTGAAAGGCTCCCTCGAGAAAATTCACTAGTCGACGGATTCGCCCAAAAAATATATTTATATAAAAAAAAAGAGGGAGAGAAAGAGGGAGAAAGAGAAAGAAGAAAATCAATACGGTGCGGTTTTTCTAAAGAAAAAAAAAAATAAAAATAAAATAAAATAAAGAAAAGAAATGATGTTATTATAGTACGTGATTTGTTTTTTACAAAACCCAAGCTGTGCGTGGAAAAGTTTTTTCTTTTTTCTTTTTTTTTTTTTTGGCCTAAAATGAATGTGATTTTATCGAAGATGTTGATAAAAAGCGTGGTTGAAAAATTTGCATGGTTGGGTTTGTCATTTCAATGGAATTTTGTATCGTGTGCTGCGACAACCTTTGTGTGGACCTTGTGGGTTAAATTACGTGTGCTGAAAAGTTGTCGAATTTTTGATAAAATTCGATGATACGTTTTGTTAGCGCGAGTTCTCCAAACTCGATTTTCGTCGATATATTTTTAAAATTTGGTTTTATGAAGAAGTAGGGGGGGGGGGGTTAGAAATGTGAGGCACGGTTCAGGGCGGATTGAATATTGCTCGATGGAAATCCACTGCAAACAATGTGGTATAAATTTCACCTGCTCTTCAACTTAGTTTTTTCAAATCGTGAAACTGATTTTAAATTTTTTACATATTTAAAAGCCAAAATGCCATTTACATCAAGTTTTCAGCATCGCCCATATTTTCGGGGGAGGGTGAAGGGGTGTCACAAATGTCACCTTTGGCATTTTTTCGACGATTTTCTAAAAAATTATGGAGGGAATTTTTTTTGAGAAATACTTTCCTCAAATGGACATTAATGTATGACGAGTGAGCGCAGTATTTTAATTTCAACGTCCCTCCCCCTCGCTCTTCCACCCTTTCGAACTATACTTTTTTTAGGCTTGCATTCAATGTGTAATTTTTCAAGTATTTTAGAATAAATTTGCTTAAAATTGAAAAAGGATATTATGAGCCGTCAACAGCAATTTTTTATTTATTTTTTTTTATCTTTTTGAACCATATACTTTGGATTTTTGAATGTGACGATCACTAAAATTCTAAAATTGGTGTGATTAATCTTTCGGGTGGGTATTTCTGAAACATAAAATGAACTTGATGGATTTTTTGGAATATTTTCAAAACGTGGGAAAGGTTCTATTTCTTAATAAAAACCTCAGAATGCAAACGTTTGTTTGGGAAAATTTTCCACGTTTTTTATCTTTAATTTGCGTGGTGAAATTTTTGAAGTCCTGATTTTTATGTATTGAGAAGATATTCGGTCCACTCGTAGAATCAAAGAAGCACTCTGAGATGTTTTTTTTTTGAAAAGTGGTGGGGCTACAGATAGATATTGGTGTCAATAGCTGAAACTTTCCAAAAGTATATCTAAGACTTGTATTAAATCTGTATACCAAATTCCACCGACCAAAGAACTATATTGGACGAGGGGGAAGGGGGTGCCACACAACGATGCTGAAAATTCGAAACCTCCAAAAGGCACATTTATCATCCCTGCCAAGTCTACATACCAAATTTCAACTTGTTACATTAATGTAGAGGAAGGATAGGAGAGAAACAGTCCTTTTTCAAAATCAAAAAAGGGGAACCGTCATATCTCCCTTCCTAATTGACCTAGTAGGCTGATCTTTGGATATGGTATGCAACTTTTAGTTCTCTATCGATTGGCATAAAGAAAATAATTTTTGCAATTTTGCTCCCTAGCACCCCCTCCCCCAACTTTGTGCGTAATTGAATTTTGACCCTAGGTAATGCTCCCTCAAAAGTATCAAATCTGCTGCCAATCTAAGTCTATTGTTCAAATTTGACCGATTTTAGTCGGTATCAAGCTGGGTAAATAATTTTTACTTTTGGGGGAAAAATAAAAGTAAAAATCTGACACGGACAAAAAATGGTCTTAATAGCCTTCTAGGACCCCAAAACAGGTTTTGTTGATACTGGTTTCATTCACAATATGGTATGAAAAATCAGACTGAAAACTGGGGTATAATAAGGGGGCCGGATTTTTGTTCGACTTACAAAATTGATTCAAAGCTAAAAAAAATTTCAGAAAATCGAAAATTTTCTTTAAAAATGTTTTTTCTTTTTAATTTTTAGAGGTGTACAAAAAATATCTTTGTTTGTATTTCTTAAACGATTTTCTGGAAAACTATTAAGGAGTTCCTTCTGAGAAACATTTTTTTGAAATTAATGCAGGAGATTAATTCTAGATTATGAACCTCATTATTTCAATTACCCCTCCACTCTCTTGTGTAGTTTGTTAGGGTTACTCGAAAAAAGTTGAAAAAATTTGGAAAATTCAAGGTAGTCGAGTACTGTGCCACAAGCTTTTTTCGTCTTTTTAAACATGTGATACTGCATCTGTGAATGGCGGGATATCTATTGAAAACCCCTGAAAAGGGTTAAATCGATGGAAATCGATTTCAAACGGAAGCAAATGAGTGCATGACGTAAACGAATTGTTGAAAAATCGTCAATGAGTGAGAGTAGGGGGAGATTGAAATATTGCGCATTATCGTCTAAAATAATGATACTTATCTAATTTGACTAAGAATTCCTTTTTAAAAATTTCTGTCAAAAATAAAAAGGTGACCTTTTTTTTGTAACCCTCTTGAAAAGAGGACAAAAATTTACCACCAATGATCATTTTTGGTGAATAAATAAATTCATTGTTGAAAAAAAAATTGATTTTTTGCAAATTTTCGGTTTTATAAGCTGGCCGAATTGATCTATTAAGTTGAAATTTTCATCATATCTGTTTGAGGTCATTTTGTAAATATTGTGATCATCGTTGTTTTTAGATTTCGGGAAAAACAAATTTTGGCCCAAACCATCAGATGGACCAAATATTGCTGTTTTTATAAATCTGCAAATGTTAGAGACATAATCTCAAAATTATGTCATAAAAATTTTAGATTTCCAATTGAGGTTTCTAAATTTGCAAAATTGACTTAAAGTTCAAAATTTTTCAAATCATTGAAAAATAACTTTTTTTGAAAATTTTTTCTAAAAGTGGAATTATTATAAATATTTATACCCAAAATTATCATTGTTGACAAATTTTTACTATTCCCTCTTTTTTCAGAAGGTTAAAAATATCACTTATTGTGTTTTTAACGTTTTTTTGAAAAATTAAGGAAAAAATGAAGAAATTTTTTTGAAAAACGTTCAATTTAAAAAATTAAGTTGGAAAACTGAAATATTTACCTCTTCATATTGAAATTATTTCGCATCTGTTGTGGTCTCATTGTTTGTTGATTTCCGAATAATAATAATAATAATAATAAACGTCACTTTGCGATGCATTTTTCCTAATCAGCATTAAGGGTAGGAAGGGTTCAATGGAGCTGAAAATTTGAGTCCCCCAAAAGGCACATGTAGGGCCCTTACTAAATAACATAGCCAATTTCAAGTTCCTGACTCAATTAGGAGGAGAGTTATGCGAAAAACAAACTCAAAAAATAAGAAAAAACAATCAAAAAATCACTTTTCTGGGGCCTTGAGGGGATGAAATGAGGCTGAAAAGTCGAGAGAATCTCTACTAAATGTTTATACCCAATTTCAACTTCCTAGCTCAATTTAGAGGACAGTTATGTGAGGAACAAACTCAAAAAATCAGAAAAATGGGAAAAACAGATCAAAAATCCATTTTTTTGGGCTTCTGAGGCGATGTAATGGAGCTAAAACGTCGGAACCCCAAAAAAGCATATCTACGTCCCTAACTAAATGTACATTCCAAATTTCAGCTTCCTAACTCGATAGATAGGGGAGGAATAGCCCTTTTTCGAGGTCAAAAAGGGGGAAAACCTCATAACTCCCCTCCCAATTGACTTTAGAAGTTGATTTTTGGACATGTTATGCAACTTTTGATTCTGTATCAATCGGCTTGCGAAGTGGCAATTTTAGCGTTGTTGGTCTCTCAGCACCTCCTCCCCCAAATTAGGGCTTAACTGAATTTTAATCCAAGTTGATCCGCTCTCATATATATCTAATCCGCTGCCAAACTGGGCCGATTGACCAAATTAGAACGATTTTGATCGAATACCCGAAAAGTGATTCGTTTTCTATATTTTTCAAACATGGTAGCAGAGCATGGTTTTATTTCACTCTGGTTTCCAACTTCGGCATTACGAATGGTAATTTCTAATCTTAATGTGAACTGTTGTTCGTACTCTAATCCAGAATATTCTCACGAGTATTTACCCCTTCCTCTTTTAGCTATCTAAACGTTTATCCCCGCCCTCACCCCTCCGCCATTAAAATTTACTACGAATTGATGACAAAGTATCTATCTTGCGGTTTTATTGGTTTCTGGTTTCACATTGTGATTCTTATCTGATGTTGTATTTTCAAATTTCAATCTTCTTAATTCGAAACTTGCAAGTGTTAATCTCTTCTTCGTATCGCATAAAAGCTATCTTACATTCTAAACTACTTTACAAGTTACAACTTGAAGGAATAATATTATTACCTGTAGTGGAAACATGGCTTCGTAATGTTTTGTCGAAAATATCTCTGCGAACTAAATTTTCACGACTTTTTTCATCGTTTTATGTGTATTAAGATGGTTATAAAAAATTTGAAGAATCGAACTCTCAGGAGAGGAGAATCAACAATAAAAATAGGATGTTATAAAATTTTTATAACGAGTAATGGAAGTGCAGTATGGTTACTGGTGGTTTTTATACTCATTTGTAATAATATTAATCAAATTTTCAAAGGAAACAATCGTATGTATATTAAGTTGCATAATTACGCGCCGTGAAAATCTGCATTCGTCATCTCGTACGTGAAAAATATCCTAATTTGTATGGTATAAAAAGATTTGAAAAAAAAAAACTCAATCGAAGATCAAAACTGTTGTGTTACGTTTAAGAAAGGATTCAGAAGATATATTTCTGGTTTTATCCTCTCTCCTTATCTCCCTACAAGTACCTCTGGAGCTTGTACAGAGTTTCAAAATTAGGTACACGAGTAATTACGTGTACGTATGTGTGAGCTTGAATCTGGCTCGAGATTCTGATTCACGTCTTTCGCTTGTTTTTCATTTTAATCTGCCAGCTGCCAGTATTAATTTAAGGAATCATTTATTTCAAACAAAACCGACCAGTGTTCTGCGGTTTAAGTTCACTATTTTTCTTGTTCTTCATTCCTCGCCTCTTCAACCAATTCGCCCCCGTACAATATGAATCACGAAACAGTGACGGATTTCTTCACAACCAAATAGTACGGTTATTTGTTGCAAGGCAGATTTTTAGAAATGGTATCAGGTGTTTTTAAATTTTCCATCTTTCTCGTTTTATTATTGGTAGTTTTTTTTTTCGTTTCACCAAACAAAACAGGCATTACATTTCTCTACTTGTAAAGCTCGTTTATTTATTTTTTTTCTTTGCCAAGCCCTGAATGTACATTTTTGTAGCCTGGAAACGTAATATTTTACATTTGCTTTTCAACATCTCTCCTTTGATCTCCCCATTCAAATTAAAGTTTCAGGTACACTTTGATTTTTTTTTTTAGATATAAAACTACACAGCATTTTTATAATATTTAATTTTTTTTTTTTTTCATCATGTTCCCAAATGTATCTTTAATTTTCATTACTTTTAGTCCGATTTTACTTGCTTTATTATTCGGAGGAACTCGAGCTGTTACGATCTATCAACCCATAGCCTATGCGAGGACAGGGAGGAATATCAAAAAATCTGTTTTTGCTGTCCTAGGAGACCATTTTTGAACGAACGATATAATTTACCCGAGTCAGCGGGCAGTATGGGCCAACGATTAAATGTAAGTGAACGAAGATGGCCTTGAGTTAAAATTCAATAATATACGAAATTTGGAGAGGGAGTGGAAGCTAGGAAGTACGATGTTTTTCCTCTTTTTGACTTTGAAAAAAACTAGTCCATTGCATTATCGCCCTTCCAAATCGAACTGGAGGGTTGAAATTTGCCATATACATTTTGTAAAGATTCTAGTTGCACACTTTGATGGTTTCTACTTTTCATCTACATTACTGCACCCTCCTTTGCAGCATCCTCGAAGTTTTTTTTTTTTTGCAAAGAAATCCTAGGTCGTTTCAATTTTACATTTTTTTTCGAAAGTTGTACGAAGGAGGGGAGGAGTAAAAGAGAGTTGTAAAACTACGTTAAAATTCAAACGATCGTGGTTAAAATTTATGGTACCTTATTGACTCTTCACTCTTCTCATACAAGCTCATATAGAAAGGCATGCAAAGGAGACAACTGTCCTGGTATATCCCTCTATCCGAACACTCGTCAAAGATCGTGAATAAAAAATTTCAAAATTTTGTCGAGAAGCACATGAAAATTTTCACCCGTTTAGAATTTTTATCAGATTATGCAATGGATTAATTTTGAAAAAAGAAAAATAAAAAACTGTATTTTCAAGGTGGGATGGAGGTGATTTGGTTGAAAATTTGAACTGCCCATCTCACAGCAGATCAAACACCCCAAAAACAACTTCAAAATCGTATTTTTCGGATCATAAAAACTCCTTATTATCTATTTTTTTTTTCAAATTTGAGTTCATTGCCCCCCCCCCCCCCCCCTTGGCCTCCGAAGAGCTGAAATACTCAAAGTAACCTCAAAATCGTATTTTTTGGACTACAATGCCTAAATTTCGACACCACACTCGATATTATCCTGTATATTTTTCTCAAATTTATGTTTGATACTCTTCCTTCCCCTCCCCTCCTCCTCCCCCTGCCCAATTCATGAGGCCAGAGAAGATAATAATTACGTATAACTACAAACATTCGAACCGGTTGTGTTTTACAATTTATTCGAAAGGGGATAAGAGCTTGTTTTTTAATATTCTGGTCCAGTGTGCGGGGCTTGGGGGGGTGCTAAAATATTTTTCAAAACTGTAAGAATGAGAGGGAAAAATGTTGCAAAATATCACGATTGAAGAGGGGCTGTTTTTTCTTATGATAGAATCAATTTTCATGTTACAAAGAAATGCTATTGGAAGGTTCAAAGAGTTTCGAAACGGAGGGGTATTGGTTCCCCCTTTTTTCCTTCTTGTCAGCTGTGCAAGAGTTTACGTGAAACATCCGTTTTTCCAGCTGGAAAAGGAAAAAATTCATCTTTTCTTCCCCCCCCCTCGCCTTTCAATTGACATAGAAAGCTAATTTTTTGATTTTCTATCGATTGGTTTAAAAAAGAACAATTTTTGCCATTTTAGTTCCTCAGCTCCCCCCCCCCTTATGTCAAATTTTAATATTAGTGAATTTTGACCTAGAATCGCGTCCATTCAAAAATATCAAATACGCCGCCAATCGAAGCTCACTGTTCAAATTTCACCAATTTCGGTTGATATCGAGGTTGTTAAATAATTTTTATGATAAAAATAAGCGGTATAAATATCCAAAATGGCTAAGGTCTCAATGGTTTTTTAAAACCCCAAAAATGGATTTCGCTGATACTCTTCTTCTTCTCATCCCCTCGTCCATACGGCTTCGATCAACTTAGTCCGTATTAGCCTGGTTCTCATTGACAATTTGATATAGAAAATCATGTTATATTTTCAATTTTTTAAAGTTTTTGAGGCCGAAAAAGCAAAAAAAAAAAAATTATCATTTCGACAAAAATAATAAAATTTCTACAACCTTGAAAAAAAATTCAAAATGAATGATTTTTTCTATTTTTAGACATGATTTTGAACTCCTTGGAAAATAGAAAGAACTACGAAAATGCCCCGCCAATTTAATCACGCTGCTCAAATTTGAATGATTTTGGTCGGTATCGAGCTGAGTAAATGATTTTTACTCGGGGAGAGGGGGGTAAAAAAATTACTCGAATAAATACCTAACATGACCAAAAATGGTCTCGATGGTATATCTCAAAAATGAATTTAGTTGATTCTCCTCTCCTCCCCTCCCCACCCATCCATACACATTTGATCGGTAGTCCGTATTAGTCTGGTTCTCATTGATAATTTGAAATAGAAAATTTAGTTAAAAAGCTCATATTTTATATTATTTAAGGTTTTCGAGGTGAAAAAGTAAACAAAAAAAGATTATTTTGTTATACCACCCGAAATAATAAAATTTCGTATTGTTACTTTACCATCTTGAAAAAAAAATTCAGAATGAACAATTTTTTTCTATTTTTAAACCTGACTTTTTAAGTTTGCTGAAAAGCAGAATTTTTTTTTGACGTTTTAAACCATTTACGGATGGGGGGAGTTAGAGGTCAAGTTGGACACCACATTCATTTATTGTAATTTCAAAAATTTGCTCTGCCTCCCCTCCTCACTCTACATATGAAATAAAAACAACGTAATATTATAACAATATAAATTGATCTTTTATGAGATAAAAATAATTGTTTGCGGTTGAATTTAGACCTAATCTGTTTTTAAATGCGTAGAAATTATTACTTCGATATCTAACTCATTGATTGAGCTATGTTGATTTTCAATATTTCTAATTGTAATTTTCGTATATTTTTCTTTCCCATTTAGCTCACTAGATCTGCATTTTTCCTCATACTCATCCTTATTCGTTCTCGATTAATAATACTTCACGGTCAACGCCTCTTCTCCCACTACCCTATCAATTTACTACTACACTGATATCGAAATAAATTTCTTGCAAGGTGCAAAATCATCTCTGCACGAACGTCGAATAAGTTGCATACACGCCCCTGTGTAGTTTCCTTTAACGTAACGTGAGATGCAAAATCAATATAAGGATGTCGCGCAAATTGCATACTCGGTCGTGTGGGTTTCGAAGACGAAACGCTATTCTGATTTATTTACGAGGTGAAATCCGGGCCACACAACTAATGATAAAAGCTTTTCGTTTCGTGTGATAAATTCCACGTTACATTTGGAACCGTCTACGTTTGTAGATTTCTCTTCTGTCTGTTTGAAAATTACCTTCACGTCGGGATACTTTGAAATGAAATAAAATATAAAATACGTTTTCTATCGTGTAGAGATAATATTTCATCCTTATATTATACGTAGATTAATTAATTAATTGTTTATTTTATCTTTTGAGTGTGTGTGTGTGTGTGTGTGTGTGTGTATGGATGTTCAAATTGCTCAACGTTATCTATCGATTTCCATTCCATTTAGGACAACATGGTCAAGCTAGTTGCACTTTGCTCCTCGTAGTACGAAGACCCTCTGTGTAGTGTAATTTAAAATATGCATTTTTAAACGAAGAGGGAAGGGATCGAATGACTAGTTTTTAAATAACTGTGAAGAGTGTATGTATATGTATATATAGGTATATACAGTATATAGATAACGAAAAGTGAAAAAACTACTAAAATATACGTATATGGTGGAATCTGGTTAAGATGTACATTATACCAAGGTTATCCGGTATTTGTAACAGCATCTTTAAAATAAAACAGGCGAAATGCTATAGGTATAGGTTTAGGTTTAGGTTTAAGTTTAGAATTTCTTGTTTACTTTTAACAACTTAAGGTATATAGTCTATCGGATGTGGTGGAATATACATGAATAAATCTACGTATGTATATGCGGCTGTGGATAGGCTATTTTCGTGTTTCAAACTGTGTGATGTACGTAGCATTGCGCAATCTTAATTCATTCCAAGCTAAATGCAGCGTAGTTGATTTAACTATAGTTCCATAGTTCCAAACGGTTGTGTTCTAAAATTATTATTATTTTTTTTTTTTTTAAATTAATATATTTTTTTTCTAAATTAATATGTTTTGTTTTCCGTGTACGAAAATTAAATTCCCCTCGTTAGGTCCGTTAACTAATCCTTTAAACGGTGTTAAGAATATATTCGCGAAAAAATCATCATCGATACCGAAACCACCTGTAGATACTGAAGGTACATATAATACGTATTTTGTCGTCGATTTATAGTACATTATTTAATTACCATAACTTACCTACATATATATATATATATGTATGTATATATGCGGAGGTAATGGTGAAGGTGCAAGTGCAGGTGGGCCAATTTTAAATCAGCAGTACACGTGAATCGTACCTAAAATTCGGCGTAATCGTTTTATGAATTGGTATTGGTAATTCGCGATCTGCGATGTTGTGAATCGATTAAAATGTTACGTACATTTTTTTACCCTTTGCAGCGATTAAAAATTTAGGCGAAAAAGCCGAAGGAATATTAGAAGAACAAAAGAAAAAAGTCGAAGAATTAGCCATCGAAAAGAAGAATGCAGCTGCTGCCATTCTAGAACAACAAGTACGTACTTGAGTTGGCTTTGAAGCTCCGATACCCTCTTCTAAATCTCGATTATTTATTTTTTTTTCCTTTTTTCTTTGCAGAAAGAAAAAATCGGAGATTTGTTATGGCAGTCGAAAAGCGATGCTGAAAATTTAAGTGCCGAAGCTAAACAAGCTGTAGATGGTTTTGAAGATGAAATTGCCAAAGAAGCGAGTAAAGCTGCTGATGAGGCTACTCAACATGTAATAGAGTGTTTTTTCGAGAACGTGTATGAGTAATTCGTTAATGTGTAGATATTTTTAGTAACGTTTTGGTTTTTTTTTTTTTTTGGCGTTGGGGAACATTATTAGGTTAGCAGTACAGTTGACGAGAAGCTGAAAGAAAGCGAAGAATTTTTAGATGAGAAAAGAGAAGAAGCTGTGAAACAGGCTAGTTCGGCAGCCGAATCGGTTCTCAATCCGTCAGGAGTTCTTGGAAAAGCAAAAGGATTTTTGAATTGTTAGTATATCATGGTTCGAATTAACTTAATAATAATTGGTGTTTGATACCTTTGTGCTGGGTGTTTGGATTTAATCTCCGTTTCCTTATGTCAGTGATAGGTTTACTCATGATACTTACATGTATAATGGTTAGCATACTAGAAAAATCGAAGGGAAATCTGAAATCATGGATTTTTAAGCAAAACAATTGATTAAATTTTAAAATTTCACTTTTTTTTTCTTCATTGGGAAGCAACCTTTAGGGTTACTGGTCAGACCATACGGGGCAGGGGAGGGGTTTGCGCAGGTACTCGTTTTGAACATTTCTTGTGAGCATCTGATGATAGCTTTTTCAGAAGCATTAGGCGATGCTTTTTTTCCTAATCAGCATTGAGGATAGGAAGGATTCAATGGGGGGAGGGGGGGGGGTAAAAAGTCAAAACCCTCGAAATGCACATCTGAGCTTCTTCTCTACTGTACCTAACTAATTTCAACTTCCTAGCCCAATTTGGAGGGCAATTAGAAAAAACGACCAAAAAACTAAAAATTCAAGCCTGTGAGGGGTGCAATGAGTACAACTAAGGTCTCTACTAAACTTACATACCAAATTTCAGCCACTTAAATCTGTTTGGAGGAGAGTTCTGCGAGGAACAAAGTCAAAAAATCTAAAAAAAAAATGAGAAAACCTGACCAAAAAATCACATTTTTAGAGCTGTGAGGGAGTACAATGGAGCTGAAAAGTTGGGATACCCAAAAGGCCACATGTAAGGCCCCTACTGAATATACATCATAACAAATTTCAACTTCCTAGCTAATTTTGGTGAGGAGATAAGGTCAAAAAGTGAGAAAATCCTCATTTAACCTTTCCTAATTGACATGGGAGGTTGATTTTTGGATATGTTATACAACTTTTGACTCTCTATCGATTTACTCAAAGATTAGCAATTTTTGTATTTTTGGCCCCCAGCACCACCTCCTCCAAAATGGGGCGAAACTTAATTTTGACCCAAGGTCATCCCCACTCATATATATTTAATCCTGCACCAAACTGAGCCGATTGACCAAATTGGAGCGATTTTGGTCACACAAAGCAGAGTGAATGATTTTAATGTTCAGTGGAAAAAAATAAAAAAATGAGTAGGGACAACCTGTGGATGTGCTGAGGGGCCAAAAGTGCAAAAATTGTTCCTTTCTGAGTAAATTGATGAATGATTCAAAGTTGCATAATATATCCAAAAATCAGCCTCTCAGGACAATTAGGAAGGCAGATATGAGGGTTTAACCTGAGAAAAAAGCTGTCCCTCTCCAATCTTCCCGCCAAAAATAATCTAGAAAGTTGAAATTTGTTATGTACATTTGGTAAAGGCCTCAAACGTGCCTTTTGGTGGTCTCGACTTTCCAGCCTCTTTGCATCCCCTCACAGCCCCGAAAATGTAGTTTTTATAAGTGGTTTTTTCCTTCCAAAGACTAAAATCATTTACTTAGCTCAGTACAGACAAAAATCGCTCTAATTGGGCCAGTAGGCTCAGTTTGGTGGCAGATTAGATATATACGAGTGGGGATGACCTTGGGTCAAAATTCAATTATACCCAAATTTGGGAGAGGGGATGCTGAGGAGACAAAACTGCAAAAATTGTTTTTTTTTTTAGGCAATCGATAGAAAATCCGAAGTTGTATAAGGTACCTAAAAATCAGCGTCTTAGATCAATTAGGAGGAGAGATGTGAGGCGTTTTCACCTTTTTGACCTTGAAAAAAAGCTTTTCCTCTCCTATCTTCCTTCCAAATTGAGCTAGAAGTTTGAAATTTGGTACGTAAACTTAGTAGGCCCCATAGGTTTGCATTTAGGGGGTTTCCACTTCTTAAACCTATGGCGCTCCGTTTCAATCCAGAAATGTAGTTTTTTGGGCGAGTTTTCTTATGTTTTGAGTAACAATCCTAAAAACATAGTTTTTTGTTCGGGTTTTCCTATTTTTTTGAGTTCGTTCCACACGTAACTACTCTCCAAATTGAGCTAGGAAGTTTAAATTTGGTATGTAAATGTAGTAGGGGTGTGTTTTTACTCGTATCGACTTTTTAGTTCCATTGCATTCCCCCGTCTATCCTTACCATTAATTTTAAAAAAAGCACCTCCAAGCAATGCTTCGCCCAACAATGAGTGAAAAATTTTTTTCTTCGATTGATATTTTTTTTCTCCGTATAAATGCAAACCTTGGGGTCACCGCCTCAATCCCTGAATTAATGGTGCTCTCCTGTTCATTTTTAAAATTTTTAATGCGCTACTCATAATATCTTTTTCAAAAGTTATCTACAAAAAACTAAAAAAATTACAAATTCTCAGTCATATGTTTTTTACGAATCACTTCACCCCCACTCTTTATTTTTATACCATCCTTACTCGAGAGTATAAGCTGCGTTTCAATGCAAACCGCAAATTTTCATCCTTATTCATTTTTTTGTGTACATTTTCAGAGTAAAATCTTGAAAATAGCATATCTCAGCCCCTACGATTTATTAGCTATGCTAACTTTTATACATGTAAGTCTCATGAGCTGATCTATCTCTACTATAAGGGAAGGGAGGTTAATACGAGCCATCCGGTGTTTTTAATTTGTGTACATGTGTATATATGGTCGTGGTCCTGAAACCAGGTTCACCTAAGAAAAAATGAACTAATTGGGAATGGATTTTATCGAAGTGAAATTTTTCTAACGTAACAGAATAAAGTTTCGAAGTGGAAATTCGATCGATCCATTTACTCTCTAACCCCTCTAACCGCTCCCTCATTCGTCGTGATTCATTCGAAACCACATGAAAATTGACGAATCGAAAAAAAAAGGCCCATTCTTTGAACACATATCTCGAATCAAGTCGTGTAGAAAAATAAAAGCCAAGTTTACTTTGCATACCATCAGTTCATTAAAGAAAATGAATTATCGCGTTAAAATGTGTGGTTGAAGGGGCTCGCGGGGAAGGGGGTTGAGTAAATAAAATCGATTTTGTTTTTTTAAACGTATAACCTTGAATTTATACGTATGTCAAGTGTAGTATAAAAAAAAAAAAGTCCCATTTATCATAATATCATTGAACATTGACCCGATTAAAATTCAAACACTGTATTGATGGGGGTGTGATGTGTTGGCCTTTCGTTTTTATTGATTTTT
Source organism: Ferrisia virgata (assembly GCA_900060175.1). Lineage (NCBI taxonomy): Eukaryota > Metazoa > Arthropoda > Insecta > Hemiptera > Pseudococcidae > Ferrisia > Ferrisia virgata. The sequence continues at coordinate 18,003 of FIZR01017892.1, forward strand.
TTTTACCCAGTGTGAAAGAGGACATTCATAAGGCAAAAGGGGGTCTCTTTACCAATGTGATGAAAATCGTGCTCGTTGTTTTAAATGAGAAACTTTATCGAAGAATGTTTAAAATAAACGGTTGAAAAGCGAAGATTATTTTCCAAGATGAAACATTTTCAAAATAAATAAAATTGTAAATAAACGTAGGCGTTGTATTTTCCCAGTAATTTTCGTCGTTTTGGAAAGTAGTGCGGAGAGAGGGGGTTTTAGTCGAAAGAAAAAGCGTTTCTCTTCTCTTTGGATGCGTTGTTTGATCGTGTTATAAATTTTACGACGAAATTTATTTTTTAGCTTACGATAGTGGTATGATGTTGATTGTTGCGATTGTTATTCTTTCACTCACTCCAACTCTCCTTTCCCTCCATAAACACCAAATTTTTAATGGATTTATATTTAGTGGAATTTTCGTATATAATTTGGTGTCACAAAAGGGATGCTGAAGTTGTCGTGGGTGAAGCTTGATTTTAGAGTGAATGGTTGGACCATCCCACTCCCCTAGCACGTGTAGGATCTTTACTGAATCTTTCGTAATGAATTTTAGCTCGTTAACTGAATTTAGGAGAGCATTGGCGTGGCCAGGAGTAGCTCAAAACAGCATGTTTCTCCTTTTCTCCTTTTTCTATGTACTATTTTTCAGATCAGAATTTATTAAAACGAATTTAATGGTCTGTCCGAATGTAGTAGTATGGACGAAATTTTACAAAAGAAGAAAAACGTAGCCTAAATGTAAAACATTTTCAAATTTTTAAACTTCATCGCGGGATTTAGACCTTCTACCTTCCCTCCTCTTCTGCTATGGCACTGTAGGTATGAGTTATGCGTGGAACTGACACGAAAAAGTATCGAAAATTGTTTCAAAATGCGCCACTTGGCTTTTTTAGCCGAATTATTCGAAGAGCCAACTCAAAATCGAACCTAAACTAACAAAAAAAAAAATACTTTTATGGAGCTTTGAAGGGATACAATGGGGCTGAAAAGTCAACCCCCATAAATACAAATCGTCGTCCCCTAATACGTACCAAATTTTGACCGCCTAGGATATGTGTAGAATGGTAATTTTTTCAGGGTTAAAAAGAAGACCTTCCCCCTCTCTCCATTCTACCTCCTTTCTTAATTAGCGCATTAGGCTAATTTTTTGGATATGTCGTACAACTTTTGATTCTCTATCAATTGCCCTGAGAAGGAACAATTTTTGCGTTTTTGGCTCCTCAGCAACCTCCCCCCCCCCTCAATTTGGACATGACTATATTTTGACTTAAGGTCATCCCCTTTCCATATATAACTGAAACGGAGTCATTCTAAGCACACTGGCTTTAATTTGAGCAATTTTGATTGGTTCAGACTAGAGCCACTTGAGTGATCGTAGTCCTCGAAAGAAAAATTAAAATTAATAAAAACAATTATCTGACATGCCCAGAAATGATTTTTGTTTGGTAGAACCTCAAAAGGTAGTTTATTAATAATCCTCCTCCCCTACCTGCCCCCCTTCGTCGCTACAGAACAATAATCTGTGATGGCTCAGATTGCTTCGTTCGAAATGTGATGTTATAAAATTCGTAATTAAATAGTTATTTCAAATGAGCTGAAACTATCAAAAAAAAGGCTCCAAAAAGTTTCACAAAAATCATTCAAACGTGTTAAAAAAAAAATAGATGAAATATTGCAAATTTTGTGTTTATTGATGTTAAAAAAGGCAAACAATTCAATGTTTATCTTCAAAATGTTATTAAAACACTTGAAATTAACACAAAATGTCCTGAAAATATTCAAAAAACAATTGTGTTTTTTTTTTCAAAATTTTGCCAAATTTTCATAAAAAAAAAAAAATAAAATTTATTTTTATATAATATTTTGAAAAAGTTTCGGGTTTTTTTGATAAACTATAAAGCTGATTTAACTGCTTTTGTGTTACTATTATTTTATTTTTTTCAAAATTTATACCAATTTTTAGCCTGACTTTACATGTCGCAGTATCAATGAAAATTAGCACAAGAGGGGGGGGGGTGTAATTGGAATCCATTTCGAGGCATTTGAAGACCATCGTTGACACCATATTTGGCCATATCTGATATTTATTCTTATTTATTTTTTAAGCTAAAAATCATTATTTAGCTCGATATCGACCAAAATGGGTCATTTTTGGGCAGTAGGTTTAGATTAGCCGCAGAATTGATATTTTTGAGTAAGGATGATCTCGAGTCAAAATTCAGTTGGACTCAAATTTTGGCAGAGACGATTCTGAGGGGCTTAAATTGCAAAAATTGTTCGTTTCTAAACCAATCGGTAAAGAATCAAAAGTTGTATAATATATCTGAAAATTAGTCTCTTACGTTAATTAGAAGGGGGAGAAGTGGGGGTTTTTGTCCCTTTTTTACCTTGAATAAACGTTGTTCCACGCATATCTCCCCTTTAAATTGAGGTAGGGTGTTAAAATTTAGCTTGTACATTTAGTATAGGTTCTGGATATGCCTTTTGAGGATTTCAAAATTCTAATTCCATGGAACCCTTCCCAGCTCCGTGCCCCAACTAAGTGGTTTTTGTGTAGGTTAAATTAGGTTTAGTTTGATTTTTCGCTGGTTTTCGTGTTTTTCCCTCTCGTATCTTCTTTTGAAATTGATCTAACAGGTTGAAATTTGCTCTTCGGAACGAGTTCGTCTTTCCAGTTCCTTTATATCACGTTTTTAAGGCCTCTAAAAATTAGTTTCTTGGGCGGTTTTTGACATTTTCCCAATTTCTCGTATATTCCCTCCCCCCCTTCCTCCTTAAATTGAACTGCGAGGTTTGAAACTAGCAGGTAGGATTCTAGATGTACTTTTCAGAGGTTTTAGCTATTCACTTCAATATCAATCTCTACTTCTACCATTGATGATTCGTCTGAGTACAAAAAAAATTTACGAAAATCGGATTAAAAAAGTCTTGCAAATCGATATTTTTTTTGTAAAATTTATTTTTATATTTTTAAAAAGAAATTTTACCAAATTTCGGTAAATTTCTGTGAAATTTGTGCAATTTTTGTTATCAAATTTTTATACATATTTTCACAACCTTTGAATTGACCGAAAAAAATTCTTACACCAATTTAAGTACGTTTCATTAATTTTTAATTATTTTCCGTCTCATGCAAAGTTAATTAACCTGTTAATATTAATTTTTGTTACAGTTTGAACTTTGTTTAACGCTTACTAACCAAGTATCAGCTTTAGAAGCAGCCTATATACATAAATGAAAGAAAAAAAAAATCAAAGCTTGCATTTCAACATAACTTTAACATTTCTAACGTTTTTTTTTCCTCTCTTCGTTTGTATTTTAACTAATTACCGGTTTGTTTGATCATTTGTGTTTTGTTTTGTTTACATCTTTTTTTTTTTTTTTTTTTTTTTTTTTTTTTTTTTTTTTTCATTATCTTATAACTTAACGTATTAATTTATGACCACTCTTTATACTACTTACGTTAGTGAACAAAGCTCTAGTATTACTAACCTATCGTTTGAATATTTTATGCACAAAAGTACTCAAGATTGCAATAGAGTACCAGCAGTATTCATTCCTTGTGGCCTTCTTTTTTTCTTCGCTTTCTCTGAGATTTTCCTTCTTTACTTATGATTCCAAGTTGTTTTGAAATTCTGTTCATTAATTTCTCGAATAGGCCTACCTATTTGCAAAAATCTACTTGTTTCATAATGAAAGTGTGTTCATTGTATTTTTCTATCGTGTTTTTTTTTTTCTGTTTTGCCTCCCAATTCCTCTCTCTCTCTCTCTCTCTCTCTCTCTCGACTAATATTTTGAAAGCTTTACAGTGATTTAATACTTTAACATTGTGTACTGCTAACTTCTCTTTCCATTATTCGATTACCTGTTGTACTTGCTGCCTAAGTAAGATTTATTTGTTGAAAAAAAATTATACGAATGTTTTAATTACTCATTGCTCATGGAGGAAAAAAAAAAAAAAAAATTACGTAAAGAAGGACTGTTAGATGTGATAGAACATAACAAAGGTCTAGATCGCGAGCTTATTAAAAAACCGCATGTGAATAATTTAGTAGGTGATCAAACGATTAAGTATTTATGTAGTTCATTGTAATGAAATTTAATTGCAAATAATGGGCTAGGTAACACGAAGTCGAGTCAAATTACAAAATAGCGGTTTAGGTAGAACTTATTAGATATACGAATATAATTTTCACAATGATAATGTGTAAATATTAAACATATATGTTGTAATACTAATTTTCCGCCATTAAAATAACGTGTAAATTGAAGCGGGGTTAAAAATGACGCTTAAAATATTTGTTTTTTTTTTTTTTTTTGTTGTTAAAATATAACCTTAATACTGACCTACCAATATTTAATTTAAAAAACCAAAAAAGTCAAAAAAAAAAAAAAAGAAAATGTAATCGGTAGGTATTTTTATACTTCGTATAAATGTGTATGTAACCGTTTTTATTTTATGTTTTTGCGAAATGGTTTTAAAATACCTTTAAATTGTATATCGACTGAATATCGATTTATTATCTACTCGAAGAAGATCTCAGAGCATTTGTGACTAATATACCGTTGAAATTATTTCAATTTTCAGAGAATTTTAATTTTAACGTCTATGGCGAGCCTTTTATATCCTCGGATTTGTTTTCTCAATATCTATCTATACGTATCGAATGAAAACATGAAATCAAAAAATTGAGTAAGTACTGCAATAGATCAATTTATTCGTATGTCCTGGCATGCATACCCTAGCAGATGCAAAATCTTCCATTATGAATCAAGCCAATATGTTACCAATAGTTACCTACAGTTTTTTTTTGTTTTTTTCCCCTTTTTTTCTCTCGTGTACCTACTAAAATTTATAATAGCACAGATGTACCGAAGATTTTATTTTTATTTTTTTAAATGTATTAAAAAGAAATGGAAAACAATTGAGCAATATTTTAATAGCATGTAGAAAGCTACATAGGAAAATAAAATACACTGTTGTTCGTATCTATCGATTAAGTAGCGTTACAAATATACATTTATATATGTTCGTTTGTAGATTAAAAAAAAATATATATAATATATTGGTATTTTCAAAAGCGTTGATATACTTGATTCTTTCAATGATGTTTTTTGTAGTGTTTATTGTATTGATATCTGATACGACATATTATACCTACGTACAACGTTATAGCAGATATGTAAATATTTTACAAACACAAATACAACATTTAATGGAAATGAAATTTATATAATATTATTATTAGCCTGATTTTCCAAGTCATATTGTCAATGAAAGTCAGGCTATTATAATCTATCGAACAACAACGCTGGCGAGCGTATGGGGATATCAACAGAATCCGTTTTTCGAGTCCTAGAAAATCATTAAGACAATTTTCGGCCATGTCAGGTATTTATTTTTAGCCTTATTTTCGATGCTACATTGTCAATGGAAACTAGCCAATTACAGTCCATCGACGAACGGAGGATAAGGGAGGAGTATCAACAAAATCCGTTTTGGGGTCCTAGAGACCATTGAGAAGATGTTTATTTTTATTTTTTTATTTCTTCCCAACCATTAAAGTTGATTTTTCTATACTTGGAGAATTTTCGAAAATTTTAAATAATTTTATACCTGATACCTTGATAGATACCAGGTATGTAGCTGAAGTTAGAAAGTTGAAAGCTGGCTAGCCTCGGTATCTGTCTAATTTTGACCTGCGAGTTTTCTGCAGGAGAATCATTTTTCTCCTGGATTTTGGAATCGATCATTCTTGAGACTTTTAACCTGCCGAATCCATCCAAAAATCAGCCTTCCCCACCAAATTGAGAATGAAGATGAAAGAGATTCCCACTCCCATGTAGCTAGCAGATGAAGATTTAGTGTATGAATTGAGTAGAGTTCCTTGGTTTGCATTTTTGGAGGTTCGACTCATCAGCTTCCCTGCACCAGTGTACAGCCTAGAGTAACTGGTTGGGAAGGTTTTTTGCTGTTTTTAGCCTGATTTTCTATGTCATATTGTCAATGAAAACAAGGCTATTACAGTATATCGACCAAGGACTGATGGGGGAGGGGGGAGTATCGATAAAATCCTTTTTGGGGTCCTAGAAGACCATTAAGACGGTTTTCAGCGATATCAGATATTTTTTTATTTTTTTTAACGAACATTAAAATCATTTACTTCGCTCAATATCGACTAAAATGATTCCAATTCGGTCAATGGGCTCAGTTTGGTGGCAGATTTGATATATATGAGTGGGGATGAACTTGGGTCAGAATTCAGTTATACCCCAATTTGCGGGAAGAGTTGGTGTGGGGTCAAAAATGCAAAAATTTCTCCGTTTCAAGTCAATCGATAGAGAATCAAAAGTTGTATAACATATACAAAAATCGAACTCGTAAGTCAACAAGGAGGGAAGATATGGAGGTTTTCCTTCTTTTTGACCTTGAAAAAGGGATGTTTCTTCCCTATCTCCCCACCGAATTGCGTTAGAAAGTTGAAATTTGGTATGTACATTTAGTTGGAGCCCTAGATGTGCCTTTTGGGAGGTCCGAATTTTTAGTTCCATTCCACCCCCTTACAGTCCCAACAGAAGTGGTTTTTTGTTAGGTTTTTCATCTGACATTGGCCCAATACTGGGCTAAGGTGGTACAGAGAGTAATTATAGTATTTTGAAAAATTCATCTGGAAAAAGTAACAATAAAAGTGGGAATCACTTCTCACCTTTCAAATTATGAAAATGGTCAGGAATCATGTATTTTTTTCGACGATTCTAGACTGCCATCTTTTCAGTTTAGTATTGCTAAGGACAATTTTTTTTTTTTGAATAATGATAACAAAATCAGGAAGTCTAGCTTTCTCAACTAACAGTTTACTGAGCTTGAAATTAATAAGAATAATCTACGAATGATTTGTTGCAAAAAATATTCTCACATTCTTACTTGAGATACAAGAGCCCAGTAAAAATCAACTAAGAGGGTTGTCATGTGGGAAATTCCAGAAGAAATATAACATTCTCAATCATTTTGACATTCTGAGTTGCATGAATAGATTAAACCTTAGAATATTATTACTTTAGATCAAATCCTATCACCTGTTGCATGAGAAAGCTAGGATTCCTGATGATGCCATCTCCCTGCTAAAATACATTCCGACCTAGCAATAGCAAAAGGAGAAAAAATTCTTCTGGTAATTGCTGCAACAATAAAGAATACCTGATCATTTCTATAATGTGGGCATGGGGAAAAAAAGTGATTTCACCAAAAATTTTCTGACTGATTGCCCGACACTGACATGTGTTTGATAAGAAAGCTAGGCGCCCTGGCCATGTCATTA
>FIZR01017893.1:0-18166 GCA_900060175.1 Ferrisia virgata
AAATCCGAACCATCCTCGGTCCCAATTAGTTCGGATTATCGACTTCCTACTGTATTATAATCAATCTAGCTGATTAGGGGCGATTTTCTATCCTTTGCTACTTTTTTCAGGGGGTCATATTTGACTGTTTTTTTTCATTTTATATTGTTTTTACACTCCTGTTGAGAACAAGATATGGGTTAGAAATCTCCTTAAATGGTATAGTGGGGTTATTATATTGATAATCATCCCATTTAATAAATCTCTATTTCTCTGAATTTTTTTTTCGATCTTTTAATTTGTTTTTTTTTTTTTTTGAAAATACACGAATATGAAAAAAATTATTGATGCATTTAATATGGTCCCAATAGTCTCAAATTATATTTTTAGTTAAAACTAGTCGTACTAAAACTATTTCTAATAAATTTTTTTTTTGAAATTTTCTTTTTTCAATTTTTCAAATTTTGAACTGGATAACCTATTGCCTTAAAAAATTGAAGCAAAAAAATAGAAAATTCTAAATGGCGTAATTTGACCCGATGAAAATTAATTTTAGGGGTAATTAGCCTGATTTTCTTTGTCATATTGTCAACGAAAACCAGACTATTACAGTATATCGACCAACAGCAATGGGGGGGGGGATAATAACAAAATCCGCTTTGGGGTCCTAGAAGACCGTTAGTATAATTTTTAGCCTAGTCAGATATTTATTATTTTATTTACTCTTTTAATTTTTTCCTCGTCATTAAAATCATTTACTCCGCTTGATACCGACCAAAATCGCTCCAATTCAGTCAATGGGCTCAGTTTGACCTCGGATTATACATATATGAGCGGGGATGACCTTGGGTTGAAATTCAGTTTTGCTCCATTTTAGGGGAAGAAGTGCTGAGGAGACAAAAACGCAAAAATTGCCTTTTTTTTAAGCCAATTGATGAAGAATCAATCTATAGTTGTATAACATATCCAAAAATCAACCTCCTAGGTCAATTAGGAGGGAAGATATGAGGGATTTTCCCTTTTTGACTTTTAAAAAAGAGCTTTTCCTCCCCTATCTCCCCACCGAAATGAGGGGGTATGTACATTGTAGGGATCGCAGACGTGTCTTTTCGGGGTATCAACTTTTCAGCCCCATTTCACCCCTTCACAGTCCCAAATCTGTGGTTTTTTGATGGTTTTTTTTCTAATTTTTTGAGTTTGTTCCTCGTATAACTCCCCTCCAAATTGAGCCAGTAAGTTGAAATTAGGTATATACATTTAGTAGGGACCTTAGATGTGCTTTTTGGGGTCTCGACTTTTTATCCCCGTTGAATCCTACCTATTCGTAATGTTGGTTAGCATCTGTTTGCGATACTTTTTATTTTATTCGAGTAGTTTGTTGAGTAACTTCGAGCACCTTCCTTGTATTCCTCATTTCGGTTTTTAATGTTTTTAAAAATTGACAAAACACCTATAAATAAACGTATATAATCAAAAATTGGGATGCGGGAGTTTTTTGATGTACTCTTTTCATTTATGGTGGTTTCGTGCAATTTTAAGTCGATTTTAATGGAAAAAATTTTAAATATCCTCATTTTTCAGGATTTGCAATTTTTCACATGACCCACCACTCAAAATGCAAAAATAAGTATTCTAGGAGTAAGTACTCACTGAAACACACATTTTAAGGAAAAAAATTTTATGTACTTCTTTCATTTTTTGTGTAATAAAGGTTTTAAAACTTTCTTCTAGTCATTTTTCTTCAACTATTGGCTAAAAATTCAAAAAAAAATCTGGTATACAGCCTCCTTCTGGCCTTACACATTATGGGTAGTTTCAGTTAGAATTATGTTTTTTTTTTTCACATTAACAGCGCGGAAAAAAGTGAGGTGGGAGGATGGTTCTTGCGCTCAAAAATTTTTTTTCGGATACCCAAAAATGTTCCATTAATTTTCAAAATCTGATTACAGGACCAAATCATCTACCATAACGTGTATATAGGTACCCTTTTGCATAAGTATCTACCGAGAAAGTAACGACAATGAGGAAAAGCCAAAGCCAATTACTGATGCAAATATTAGCCACCAGTAGACGATATTTACGAGGGGAAAATTATATCAATTTATATGCTACATATTCCATAATCGCATTATTAAGTGTAACGGAGATTTTAATTATTTATTAATTAATATTATTGGCACGTTCAGTATACGCAAATGAAAATTATTCTGATAAGCTTCGACGTGACTTTTTTTTCTGATTAATTACACAACTCATGCGAGTAATTTAAAATTCGGCTATTAAAATTTTCGCATAAGTCGTTAATAAAACTCTAACAAGAATTCTTTCACCGTTAATGCACGACAAACGTTGCTGTGGTCAAAGATTCTGCATACGTAAACCTACATTCTTCAATCATCGTAATGATCTGATCGCCTTAAATAATATCAAAGCGGTGAAAGAAATGCGGGTTTGTGTATTTAAAAACACTCTCGAGATTAATTTCAAAAAAAAAAAAAAATGTGTATTCGTGAAGAAATCTAAACGTGGTTTTTACACATGTTAAATATTTAATCAGACCTATTAATCGATTCCATAAAGTCGTAAAATATTTACCTCTACTTGTACCTGCTAAAGCTCGAGAGAAAGTGAAAAAATGTCTTCATGGCTAGCAACTCAAGTATAGTGTAAAGATGACTTTGTTTATGGATGAGTCAAGTATTAGGTACCTATTATTTTGATAGTGGTTTTTTATAAAGAAAAGTGAGCTGATTTCGTATTTATAAAATAACTGTGGGTATTGTAATTATTTTAATTCAATTTATTACCGAACGAAACTCGATTTTCAATTTTGAATTGATCACGATTCTGTATGCTCGCAAATAGGTGATAAGTATCCAACAAGACTAAAAATGATCTTGGATCCTAAGACGAGTCTTGTGACTTGTACTTAGCCCTTCTCGATTCCACCTCACATATTGATAAAAAGGAAGCGAGGATGCGAGTCATGGTAGTTTAAAGTTTCCCATACTCTTTTGGTTTTGCTTTCATCTGCTTAGTAAATTATATCAACGCCAGAAATGAACCCAAATTTGAAATACAAAAATCATTTTCATTTCATTTATCAAAATGGACTGGGGCCTTTCCCAAAAAAATTTCCAGGGCCTATAAATTTATACTCGTACCATTAAATAGTTTTTTTCATCCAATGGCGTAATAATTGCAAGATTGGGGGGGGGCAGGGAGGATTTGTTAGAAATGGGGTTGGAATTTTGACGTATTTCTAAACTCCAAATGCTGAAAATTTACAGTTTTTCGGGTGTAAAACTGAATTTTTACGTGGAAAAAATCGCTTTGGAAGGAGCTTTGTCCCTAAATACCTTCCCCTCACCCCACTTCATGCATGATCGAATTTTTATTATAAGGTAGGCATTACAGCCACTTCAGAGTTCGAAGTGTGGAGTCCAGAGCACATAGAGCACAATATTTAGAACGGTAGAAGTTGAACTCCGGATGACTTAAGAGTTGGAGCCTAAAATTTTGAATGGATGAAGCCTGGCTTTAGAGTCGAAACTAAATATTTGAAAATAAATATGTGAAGCTAGCTTCGAAGCAGAAGCCTGTAATTTTGAAGGAATCCAATTCAAAAGAGAAAATTCAACTTTAATGAAACGAAGGAGCATCAATTTTCGACTAAACAGTTGATTTTTGAATTTTTTCTCTGCGTGAATTTCAACGACTTCGGAACCTGTTGGAGCTTCATGTTATGAACTAGGCAAATTATTACGAAGCTGGACAAAAAATCTTCATGTATGATTTAGGAGCTGAAGCTAGACTTCTTCAAAACGTTTAATCTAGTCCTTCAAACGTTACACTCAACACCGAAGCTAAAGCCACAGCTCCGTGAAAAAATATGAGGTTTCGATGTCTAGAATAGAAATGAAAATTTGAAAATTGATAAAAAATTTGAGATCTTCATTGGGTTTGGTTTTACGTATCATTCTATGATACAGTATGACCCTTGATTCATAATCAATCTTAAAATTGTGGTTAAATAGCCTAAAATTATAAATCAGTCGTTTTTGAATTTTAAAATCGAAGCATTTTCTTAATAATTTACTACCCGTAGGAGGGGGGGGGAGACGCACAGGAATTTCTAGGATGTTAATATATCGATTTTCAAAAATCTTTTCGGGGGATGGAGGCAGGGAGTTGGAAAGAGATGTGAGAAACACTTGAAATTTGAAACTTTCAAAAGATTCATCCAGGACCCATATGCTAAATTTTAACCTCCTCGCTAGCTCAATTTGGAGGGTAGATATGAGTGTAACTAAATCAATAATCGGCAAAGACCACCCTCAAACAATTTTTTGGAACTGGGGGAAGTGAGGGGGGCAATGCAGCTAAAAAATATCTTAGACCGGAGAGATCTCCTGTATTGAAAGTCGGGAGGGCGCAAAAGGCGCTCTGATGGCTCTAAATTTAATCTAGCCTCTTGGGAGGAATTTTTCAAGAGGAGGATAGTCCAATTTTGCTTCGAGTAATAAGGGGCGAAATTAAAAAAAAAATTGGTTCTTGTACATATATAAATAGGAAATTCTTTTGGTTTGGGAACAGAATTTTTTTTAAGAGAGAGGGGAGTGAGGAGATCAGACTCTTTGAGCCATCCTTCAAAGGTGCCTCTTCTCAAAGGCAGCGTGTCAATTATTGGCGCCTTAGCTCCATTTGGAAAAGAGCTACGATAAGAAGATTAAAAACAGACTTTTTTCAAGGTCAAAAATAAGAGAAAACCGCTTTCAACCCCTCTATAATTTGCTGTAGAAGGCTAATTTTTGAACATGTTACATCACTTCCGATTCTCTATTGATTAATTCAATAATAAACATTTTTACTATTTTTACCTTCTTCTTTGCCCTCCCCCAAATTTCGGACACGGATGATGAATCTTGTCTCGGAGTCATCCCTACTCTAATATTATTTTATCTATCGCAAAACTTTACCTGTTGACAATATTTAAGCAATTTTGATGGGTGGGTATCGATCCAAGTAAATAAATTATACAAGATATTTAAAAATTTTCAATTGCTTAGGAAAATTAGAGGAAAATAGGTGCTGCTAGCGAGGTGAGGGAGAAATTAAACAAAAAAAAAAATTATTGTTTAAGATTTTTGACAAAAAAATTGAATGAAATTAAATTTTTACCAAGAAATTCACGACTTTTGGACAGTTTTGACGAAAACTGCCGACATTTCACGCCTTTCACAAAAGAAAACAAAAAATAACGAGTGCTGGAAGGCTTTCATAACGTCATGTTCAACACTCATTATACTTCCATTGATGGGCAAAGGGGAGGGGAGGGACGGGGGAGAGATGATAAAAACGAACATCGTGCACATCCAAAATTTTCTCATCTTATTATTTGACAATATGACAAGAAAAATTGAGCTGAAAAATCGTCCACTTTCCTCAACTTTCATCTGATGATGCGAAGATGATTTCGTGAAAAAAAAATTACGATTGCCAAACCGCGAATGCAATTTTATTCGAAACGTGTCGATTTGAAAAATTCCACCGAGACCGTATAAATCGATACCATCGGCTACCAATACTCACACGTACTTTTGAAAATATTCATCTCGATTCAAAATCATCATCGACATCAATTATTCAAATCGTCCTTTCGAACAATTAACTCTCGTATCGACTTTTTCAAACAAACAAGATCATAATACTCGTGTACGTGTATTACGATCGAATACGTCAATTATTCAAGTAGCTTCTCTAATTTAGCTGCTCTGGGTGCTCTCAGAGTGCTTACAGCTGACACATGGTAAAAAATTCCACATCTAAACTCGTTCTGGTTTGCAATGATGATCGGATAAATCTTGTTTGTATAAAAAGTAAAAGTCTCCTTATGTCTGGTCTCTGATCTACGACTACAAATATGAAAAACTATCGCCGAATACTGCTGCGTATATTAGAAAATCTTCAACACACAAACAAGCACCTACTCGTACAAATTCCTATCAACACCCTTCACCTTGAACGAAGCGTGTTTTTTTTTTGTTTTTTTTTTTCTTTTTAGTAGCGTGCGCCGCGAAATTGCTAATTAAAATAGCCCTATTCTCTTACGTGAAAATGGACGATTGGTTGATTGGTCGATATGTGCGAAATGCGAAATGTAGTTATAAATCATATACGTAGGTCTGGGTAGAACATGAACCATTCAAAACTCGAATTATCATACATCACCGAAAAAAGACGACGCGACGGTGCGGCGATTCTCATTCATCAGGTTGTTGTGGTCTTGAAAAGAAGGCTATAATATCGCATTAACTCTTTAACGCCCGCAGATATACAGATACATACATACACCATCCATATTTTTATAAACCAGATTCTTACTCGAATGAAATTCGCATCTGATATATTAGCAGTCTTTAAACGTATTATGCAAAGTATTCTAATGACTTGACGGACTACGTCAGATGTGAGTTTCTGCGATCAGTAGATATTTATGCTTGATAATAATACGTCGTATGATTTAAGTAAACTGCACATCTCTTCTCCGAAATGAGTATACGATATTTGAAAACTTGGTCGTAATTTTTAGTTGTACGTAGAGATACACGTGCGTCAGTATTATTCGACAGATAAGGTTATACAGAGGAAAAACTGACCAATGTGTTCATTTTTTTTTTTTTTTCATCAACTCAACTAGTTAGAGAAACTTCTTCAGGGGCCTCCTGCCGGCAACCTTGGTATTTAAGCCTGTAGCTATAGCATGTTCCATGTTTAAAGGTAATCCACACAGTTCACAGATGTACTGTATTTCTCATTTTAAACGTTTAATTTACTAGGATCAACATTGACAAAAATTATCACTCGAAAGTAGTCCACGAAGGTATTTTTTTTTTCGGCTAATTTCACCATAGTGAGGCTCTGCTGGCTGCGTGAAATAAATCATAAGTAGGACCACTATGGTACGTCTAACAAAAATCCATCAATGTAAACAAAGCACTTATCAATTCGCTACATCATATAAAAGAGCTAAATTGATAACCCAATATGAGTTTGTCACCAAAAATATACTAAAGGCACCTAGTATCTGCTATGTATACTGTATCGCTAAGACCTACACCAAGTAAATGGCACACATAAACTCATCTGCACATTGACCAATGGACAATGGTATGAAAATTGTTCCAGATACTCGTATATATTGAGTATATATATATAGCCACTTGGCGTATAAGCGATGGGCTTATTGTATACGAGTATTTGTCGTCGGATGCTTTGAAATGTCCTGTCTTTTATGTTAAGTATTTTTTTTAATTTTTTTTTTTTTTGTATCTTACACCAACGAAGTGTGTCAACTACCAAACAATTATGGCTCGGTGTTTTTTTCTCTTTTTTTTTTTGCGTAAAAAAAAATAACCCGGCCGAGAGCCGAGACTAATATTGTAGACTTGACGAAATGGCAAGTATTAATTTTTTAATAAAATTTTTCGATCGAAAGGTATTTAAATATGGCTGATACTTATCAATTGGGTACAAAGATGTTTTAATTAATTTGTAATTAAAAGTATGGTAAAATTATGCAGCGAACATTGAAGTTTTGAAATAAAAAATTTACCTTACAGACATATACTATAAAAAAACAGATATAAATGTATTTTTCTAATTTTTAAGAACGAAGGGGATCAAATCGTAAGATCAAAAATGCTACAGGTGCCGACATCTCGAAGATATTTCAAATCTTGGATCACCTTCAACTTTCACATCATACAAAAAAGCGTATTCTTCAAGCTAGGACGAATTTGACTTACTTTGGAGATCTACAGATGGTTGAAAAGGAAGCAACTAAAATTTTTGATGGCGAATGAGGGTGGGGGCAGATGAAGCCAAAATGGCAACTACAATTACAAAATTTCCAACTCGAATTATATTCTTTAGCCTGATTTTCAATATATTATTGTCCATGAAAACCAGGCCATTACGGAAGGGGGGAGGGGATATCAACAAAATTCCTTTTTGGAGCCCTAGAAAACAATTACGACCATTTTTAGTCATGTCAGGTATTTTTTTTTCATCCCCCCCTCCCTATGACTAAAATCGATCAGATATACATGAGTATCGGACGACCTTGGGTTACCATTCAGTTATGCCCAAATTTGGAGGAGCAAGAGGGTACTAAGAGGCCAAAACCGTAAATTTTTTTTTTGAGCCAATCGATAGGCAATCCAAAAACTAATCAGCCTCCTTGGTCAGTGTGGGGAGGGGGATATGGGGTTTTTCCAATTTGGTTATGAAAAAGCACTGTTCCTTGCCTCTCCCCTTTAAAATTAAGCTAGAAAGTTGAAATTTAGTATGTAGACTTGGTAATAACCATAGACGTGCTTTTTGGGGATCTTCGACTTTTCAGGCACATTGCGCACCCTTACAGCCCAAAAATGTGGTTCTTTGGGTTGGTTTTCTAATGTTTAACTCCCCTCCCAATTGAGCTAGGAAGTTAAAATTTAGCACGTAGATTTAGTACGGGTCCTAGATGTGTCTTTTGGGGATTTCGACTTTTTAGCCTCATTGCATCCCCTCATAACTCCGAAAAAAAATTAAGTTGCCACAGAAACCTGTATAGTATAATTGCTTTTTTGCAAAAAATGTATTCAAAATGGACGCAGTTTATATATTTTGGGCTCTTAGATTTTTTTTTACCTTTTTATCCGGTTTGAATCATGAATACGTTATTTTTACCCTGCCTATACACCTTGGTATTTATAGTGAACCCACGAAGAGGCGGAAAGTAATGAAAATATTGTTTTTTGGCTATGAATTTCCTAAAAAAAATTTTTTCATCAATGAAAAAAGCTTCTGAAAAAAACAAAACAGGAAAAAGACGTTCAATACGTTCTTTAAGTTGGTATCTTTGAAAAATTGAGTAAGAAGAGAAGGTGGGGAGGGGAGGGAAGGTACAATGAAATATTTTGCTCGATCGTTTTAAGTTTATGTCTTATATATCCATTTTGAGGGGCATTTTTCAACAAACGTTTTTCTTAACTTTTCGAATGTAGGAAATTGTAAAAAAACGTAAGAATGGTAATTTTTAAAATTCTTGAAAAATAGAGGGTACTGAAAACTTAGGGTCCAAATATGAGTTGGAGTATCAAACGCACGTATTATACTTTCATTTTCAGGTAAAATTTTTCAAAATTTTTTTCCAATTCTTTGAAAATTGTCCTGCTTAAAAGGAATTTGGCAAATTGAATAAATTGACTTAAAATGCTGTGTCTATCCCTCTCCTAAGAATTTGAATTTTGAATTAATCTTGCAGATATAATCGATCACAATAACGAAAAAAAAAAAAAATTTTCAGAGGGGTGGGGGGATATTTATCAGAATCCTTTTCAATAGACGTTTGACATTGAAAAAAAATTTTTAGAAGTCTTCAAATACGTTATGGGGACAAAAGCCTGCCTGTCATGATTTTTTCGGAACTCACCAAGCCATAGGAGAGCAGTGAGATATCGTTTAGGTTGACATATCCAGGGGATTTCAGCCAATATTTTAATTAGCACGAAGATATTCGATATACCTACGCTTCGTTCAAGGAAATTTTTCTTTTCATAGTTAAAATTTTCAACCATCATTTACCTCCTTAAAGATTGAAAAAAAAAACTAAAAATAACTCAGAACCAGTGCTTTTATCTTTAAAAATTAATCAAGTACAAAATAAATTGCTCTCAGAGAAACTCTGTGCTAGAAAATTTGATCAAATTTGATTAAAACACACGGAAGATTTCATCTTCTTGATTTAAACTCCAATTTTCGACGACTTATTTTGGTCTTACTTCATTTTTGGCTTAAAAACTATATTTTCCAAACATTTGAATGTTTCATTTAAATCAGCAAATTTTTTTGGAGTTTTTAAAAGAGACGACTCGGTTAAAAAAAAAATTTAATTAAAAAAAATCGTACTAATCAAAAGTTGGGAGAACATTTTTTTGGTAATTTTCTAGGATTCGTATCGGTGGCAATTTCAAGTCGATTCCTATTTTCTTATGAGGTAAAAAATGTTGAAAAAAAATCCAATATTCCTCTGCCCCCCCCCCGCCCACATAAACAAGGAACTATTAATTTTTCTTTCGAAAATTATCAGTAAAAACATTTCTGTGGTGAGGGAAATTTTAAACAAATCAACTTCAATGTCACGTGAACCTAACAAAAGAGGAAAATCAGGCACAAAAAAAATATTACAATAATGATTTTTTTTTCACCTTCACATATCTTCAATTTAATATGATTGATGAACAATTCAACACTTGCAAACAATTCTCAACACATACCTATTTCCATTATTGAAAAAAAATTTTCCAACACCTTTTGACCCGATTTCCAACCAACCTATTTTTTCATTTTGCTCTCTCATTCGTCGCCAAAAACAAAGCTATAAAAAATAAATGAATGGAACCGAATCAACGTCTCATGCAAATAATAAATGAAAACTAATGTTTTGAATGATCTCGAACATGTGTAACTGTGTTGAAATTCGAGATGTGTTTATCAACACCTCGCCATCAAGCATTGGAATAATTTTCACTTAATTAAACCTCTTAAAGAATACGATTTTATTGTAAACTTCTCAATTCACGTAATTAGTTTAATTAACTCGATTTAAAGTCGTTTGATACCTAACTCATTGAAACCTCTTGTTTACACAATATTGCATAGGTACTAAGTAGTAGATCTAGGTACCTATACCTGATACCTAGACCTGTTGCAGGTAACAATGATATTGTTAATAAAGTAAACTTGTGCTGTAATCGATTTAGCTAGGTTAACTCATTATTATTTCTCAAAAGAAAATAGTTTAAAAAAGGATGTTTGCAACATTTACCGATGTGATAGAGTAAAATAAGTTAAAAAATACACCTCGATATGTGTTCTAATTTAACTACGTTTACAATTAGTAGTCTTTAATAAATTGAAAAAAAAAACACACACACACACACAGCAAAACAAAAGAATCCAAGTCAAGAAGTTAGAGAATTATTCGGTCTAAAGAATACTGTAAATTACATTATTGCATTTGTACATGCAACAAACTCTACTGTTGAAATTCTCACAATATGTTTGCAACCTGGCATAACCTCCATTTTCCGGTATGTATTTCGCGATGTTATAATTTGGAAAACACTGCAAATATACCAGATAAATGTAGGTACTTACTTATATGTATAGTAGAAGGTGTATCTAAATGTACAGTACGTTCAAAGAGGCAAGTTTCTCATACCGTGTGCGGTTATACTCGTAATATTGGTGAAAAAAAAAAAAAAAAGACTCAGAAGGCATTTAAAACGTAGCTATAGGTAAGGTACTGCACTTCTCCACAAAGACGATGAGATGTCCAGGGAGACGTATGTACGTATCTCTACGTACAGAAATTCTCACATGCGATAAAATAACACTTCCACATTCCTTTTGGTTCTTCCAGTGTAATTGCCTTTATAACGTTCAAGTAGCTTCTATGCTTATAACAATGCGCGACGATTTTTCCTGTTCCGAGAATTAAAACCTACCTATACTCATGTGCTTGTACGTATGTGCAAAGAGTTTCATTATATGTACTTATTCTTTCATGTATTGTATATGTATTACAGATATCAAAAAAAAAAAAAAATGCCTCCCGGTAATGTGGAAGAAAAACCCTATGCGTCTTGCGAAATCGTCAAACCGAAGAATAGAAACTGGTCCGATGAAGCTGTTAGGCGAATCAATGATAAATATGATAATTACAGATATAACAGCGGCTCGATAACTGGTTCGGATTCCATGTCTGGCAGCAGTAGCGTTGATACGTCCGAAATAACAGAAGAAGAAAGACTCAAGATAGATATTTGTTTTAGAGGCCTTAAAACACAAGTAAGAGAAGCCTAATTATCTACCTATACCTATCAAAGTAAACTAACTAAGTACAACATTATACTTAGTCTTATACATAGTAGGTAAGGTACATGGCGTGTATTTAGCCTAATCAGCCGAATCGACCTCGGCGTAGGTATCCCCCCTCCCCTCTTATGCTATCTTTTTTTCTCTCGTAAAGGTGACATCAAATCAAGTAGAAAATTAGCATCCGTATTAGGTCTGCAAGACGAATAGATATAGTTAAGATACGAGTACGAGTACCTGAGACAATTTGCCATTTGTCGTTTCGCTCGCGATTTTGATACCATCTTTTTTCCCTCGTATTCGATTAATTTGTCGTTCGCTTTATTTTTCATACTAACTCTGTAGCTTCATAGCAGATACTTATATTACTGGCTTTTTTTTTCTTCATCTATGTATTCTTATTCAACATTAGTAATGCGATGCTTGGCAACACGGTGCGATGTTCTTTTTTAAATGGATGGTCGTTTGTCTAACGTAGTATAATACATACCTATATAAATCAGACAGACGTAGTCGTATTCGTATTGTACCTATGGTAATTTCCATCCTGCTCTAGCTTACCTTAGTAGTCATTTTATATCGCAAGGTTCCCCAATGTCTACCTTACATTCTATACAATTTATTCTTATTTTCGTTGTTAATTTTACATTTCGATGAGTCAGGGTATCTCTATCTATCTATTGAAAATCGTTATAGCAGGTAAAGATATGAGAATAGCGAGTTACAAATACAGTTATAGTCTGATATCTTTGTACCGTCATTCTTTTGACTAACGATGACTGTATAAATTAAAATTGCTTTAATCAATTTTGCTTTTGCAAAATTTACGTATAGGTAATTGATTTACATTATGTATAGAGCTTGTAATAATACACGCATATTGTAATCAATAAAAAAGGTGTTCAGTAAATTTGAAAGCGCACAAAATTACGAAAAGATGTGTATCTACGATTAATATGAGTGATTCGGCATGATCCTCAGATATTTAAAATCATCATAAAACATTGTGGCCTGTTGAGAGCTGTCAAAAAAAATTTTTGGCTGCAAGAACCACCCCCTCCCCATAAATCATAATTGTATTTACGGTGAAGAAATGCGAATTTTTTCATACAAAAATTGTTATACAAAGTAAAGCGCCTCAAGAAAAAAATTTACTGTTTGGGCCAAAATTTTTCCAAATTTTCAAGGATTTTCGGCCAATTTTTACTTGTTTTCCGACAATTTTTCATATTTTGAGATCAATTTTCGCATTTTTTTTTTACCAATTTTTAATGAGTTTCAGTGATTTTTTGCATAGTTTTAGAAGAATTTTCTACATTTTTCGTATTTTTTGATCGAAGTTTTGCACATTTTTAAACATTTTATCTTTTACTTTATTTTTTTCTATATTTTAAGTCAATTTCACCTCCTTTCGTCAAATTTTTCCAAATTTTCGATAATTTTTAACGACTTTTTCCATATTTTTAAGTTAATTTTTTCACTGATTTTTCAACATTTTTTCACGGTTATTCATCGATTTTAAACACTTTTTATCAATTTTCATTAAATTTTTACTCAATTTTTTATGATTTTTTCTAAGTCAATTGTAATCTATTTTGCAACGTGATTTCACGATTTTTTATCAATTTTCTGTACCTTTTACTCGTTTTTATTATATTTTTACGAAATTTTCGATGCTTTTTAAGGATTGTTCGGCTAATTTTCGTTTATTTTTCAATGTCATTTTGCGATTGTTGATAAATTTTCTACATTTTTACACAGATTTTGATCAAATTATACTTCATTTTTGATGATTTTCAATGATTTTTTTCATATTTGAAGTCAATTTTCATCCAATTTACAATGTTTTTTCGTGATTTGTGATCGACTTTTGTTGAATATTTAACCAATTCCGTGATTTTTTTTTTCATAATTTTGGCGAATTTTCACCTATTTTTCAACAATTTTTCGCACTTTTTACTATTTTTCGTAGAATTTTTACTCAATTTACAATGATTTTGAACGATTTTTTTAAATATTTTTGGTCAATTTTCACCGTGTTGATCAATTTTCTGCTCCTTTTACTCATTTTTACTCATTTTTGATTTTTCTCAACAACTTTTTGGTCAATTTCTACTTATTTTTGATAAATTTTCTGCAGTTTTTACACGTTTTTATTAAATTTTATTGAATTTTTGTTGATTTTTAAGAAGTTTTCACATTTCAGATCAATTTTCACACATTTTTCAACATTTTTTTGTAATTTTTGATCAATTCTGAGTACTTTATACCCACTTTCATCAAAATTTTACTTAATTTTTAGATGATTTTCAACAATTTTTTTCATATATTAGGTCAATTTTCACCAGATTTTCAACGTTTTTTTCGTAATCTTTGATTAATTTTTTGCACTTTTTACCCATTTTTGTTGTATTTTTACTTAACTTTCTTTAATTTTCAACTTTTTTCACAAAATTTTTGATCGATTTTCTGCACTTTTCACCCATTTTTATCAAATTTTTAGCTAATTTTTGATGATTTTTTAAAATGATCGAAAATCAGATGAAAATTCAGCAAAGATTTGCAAAATGTACGATAAATTCATCGTAAATCGAGGAAAATGTAAAAAAAGTTTAGTAAAAATTGACTTTAACATGCAAAAAATCATCGAAAATTAGATAAAAATTTGATAAAAATGGGTGAAAAGTGCGGAAAATCAATAAAAATCTTGTGAAAACCGTTGAAAATCATAGAAAGTTAAGTAAAAACTCAACAAAAATGGGTAAATAGTGCAAAAAATTAATCAAAGATTACGATAAAACGCTGAAAAACTGGTGAAAATTGACCTAATATATGAACAAAAATAATTGAAAGTCATCTAAAAATTAAGTAAAATTTTTATGAAAGTGGGTATGCAGTGCTCGAAATTGATCAAAAATCACGAAAAAATGTTGAAAAATGTGTGAAAATTGATCAAAAAATGTGAAAAAAATTGTTAAAAATCAACAAAAATTAAGTAAAATGTAATAAAAATGTGTAAAAACTGCAGAAAATTTATCAAAAATAAGCAAAAGTTGACTTTAATATAAAAAAAAATCATTGAAGATTAAAAAAAAAAGTTTTTTCGATATTCTGGATAAGGAGGAAGGGGAGAGTACGATGGGGAAAATTTTTTGGCTCTAAAATTTTTTTTAAGGACACCCAATGATGTTTTGTGAAAATTGGTGATCAACGGTATTTCGCTATATTTATCCGGGAATACCTTTTTGATTAAGATTATTCTTACTCAAAATACCAAGTTCGTATAATTTTCAACACTTCCACACGTTGATCGCGATAAATATTAAATAAATTCTTTATGAAATTGAAAGGCCATCCTTTATTCGTTCGTTTCTCATACGAAGTACGACTTATCACTATTGATAACCAAGCGGCGGTCAGTAGTGGTCACATTCTTTCTAATAACTCATTGACGAACATAATGTGAAATTAATAGCGCCTATTCTTCTGTCAATCAATGACACATTACAATGTACTAAGTATACTTATGTATATATACATACATCAATCGCCTTCGCGCTCCGGCCATCTGTTGACTAATGATGAAGAATTACGTACAATTAGGTAGGTAAGTGTAGGGGTACTGCTGCTAGGTAGACATCAAGTAGGTAGGTAAATGGTCGTACTATACATGTACATTATGTACTTATGCATATTCGTATCGTCATCTTTTAATTCGTGTTACACGAGTAATTTTCTATATTAAACTGCGTTCAACTGGCTAACCTCTAAATAATGTTGTTTACGCGAATACCTATTACCTACTGAATGGAAAAATCAGACGAATATGAACGTTAATGGGCCTTACGTAAAAATTACTTTACGCTCAAACGAAACACACGCACATACGCGCAGATAAATATAGCGTGATTATGAGTCATCGTAAAGACTGACCAATAGGTATGATATCAATGCACGTAGACGTACAGTACAATCATGTACAACGGGTACCCAGTCTACCCACCACTCAGACCTACTACAAAGAATACAGGTATCACACTTTTTTTTTTACAAAACAGTAGAGAGATGGAGGGCTTGTTTATATCTTTATATGTATATGTATGTCATATTCGCTATGTAGCAAGTACAAGTACACACGATACGCGAATATTACTACACACAAGATATGTACATATGTACGTACATGTATGTATGTATGTATATGTACATACTTCTTACAAGTATATAACAGAAAGCACATTATGATACGGAACCGTGACTAACAATGCGATGGAACATTTATATTATAACGGCCAAATATCTTCGATAATAATTTTTCCATAGATATGGTCGATGGTACACATATGGGAAGGAGGGACGTGTTCTATGCATTATATAGATCAGCATGTACTACAGGTACACTCCACTTACCTACAGTGGTCAACAAAAATATTCGAAAAAGTGTAAAGTTTGAAAAAAAGCGGAAAAAAAGTACACGTAATGTTGAAATTTTGAGAAAATTCTAACAGAATATTTTTATAGTAAGTGGTAACAATAAAACATACCAGTTATTTCTACAAAATATTTATTTTAACGTGATAAAAATTTAAAAAAAATAAAAAAGGTAATTTTTTCAGGTAACAAAAGTATTCGGACACTTCTAAAAAAAATCAAATAAAATGGTATAAAAAAAATTCAATACTTTGTTGGCAGTCCTTTATTGTCGATTACAGCCCGCATCCTCCTTGACATCGATTCAATTAATTTACTGGTAATTTCGGGCGAAATTTTGTCCCATTCTTCTTGCAATACTTTTTTTTAGTTGATTTTTATTCAAAATCGAATGTTGACGGATTTTTCTATCCAAAATTTCCCGCAAATTTTCAATAGGATTCATGTCTGGAGCCTGGGAGGGGAGGCAGGAGTTTCTAGCACTTTCGGACAATTATGCAGCAGCCACATTTTGGAAATCCATGACTTATGTTTCGGATCGTTGTCTTGATAGAATTTAAAATTATTTTCTAGCCCCAATTGAGCAGCACTGGGTTTCAAATTTTCCTTCAGAATGTCTACGTACTTGTTGGCGTCCATCGTACCTTTGACAAAATGAAGTTTTCCTACCCTGGTGGCAGCGAAACACCCCCAAACCATTTTACTTTCGTCAGTAAATATAACAGATTTCCAGTAATTAAAATCGCGACATAAATTTTCTTCAGCAAATTCTGAGCGTTTTTTTCGATTACGTTCATTTACGAGAGGTTTTCGACGCGAACTATAACCGTTTTTTTGTGGGTGTGTGGGTTACGACGGATTGTTTGGGGATGCACTTTTGAATCAAACCTTTCTTTGAGCTCCGAAGCCAATTGCGAAGCATTAATTTTTGGATTTTTTTTTCACCTTTATCATAATAAAATTTTCATCGCGCGATGACAGCTTTCGTGGTCGTCCTGTCTGTGGAATGAAATCCAACCTATCTTCCTTATCAAATCGTTTACATGTATATCGAACACCGTACTTTTTTTAAGGTTTGAACATATACGCGATCTCACGATAAGTTTTTCTTTTTGCACGATGAAAATTCACTAATGGGCGCACATCAAAACTTGTATTTTTACCTTTACGCGACATGATACACGACACTTTGACTTTATAGTAAGTAGGAACCAAAACCATACTAAAACCTGTCATTTTTGATCAGAGATAAATCAAAAACCTTTGTGCTCACGTGATGAGTCATTCCAAGTAAGAATGTTTCACTCGGATGAATTATGGCATGCTACAATAGGTATGAGAGATAAATGTGTCCGAACATTTTTGTAATCTCTTGAAATTACCTTCTTTTGATTTTTTTTTTTACTACGTTAAAATGAATATTTCGAAAAAATGACTGATGTGTTCTATAGCTGACACTTACTGTGAAAATATTCCGTTGAAATTTTCTCAAAATTCTAATATTACCTACAGTGAGCAACATAAACATTGAGACTGGTGTGAATGAAATGAATGAAACGCGTTTTCAGGGGTAAAAAATAGATTAAAAAAAATGAATTAACTTCAAATAAAATATGTACAGAATTAAAAAAAAATAAAAATCACAAAAATCACAGCCAAAAAAAATCACAAATTTTCCTCGCAACATAAACATTGAGACTTCTAAAAAACCCATTCAAAAGTAATTTAAAAATTATCAAAATTGAACAAATAACAAGCTCTTCCTTCACAAAAAAACCGTCCTCCCGTGGAAAAAACTTTCACTCCTAAATCGTTCAAAAGAAATAATCAT
>FIZR01017896.1:5807-58510 GCA_900060175.1 Ferrisia virgata
TTTTTTTTTTTTTTTTTTTTTTTTTGTAAAATACATTATAGCATGTAAAACGCTGATGCTGGTAGTGGCGGCGACGCGTATCTAATATTATAATATATTCTGCCCAGCTCTGCACAGCCATAAAGCCAGACTAGGCTAAGCCGTGTTGCCCAAGAATACAGTACACACAATAATGTACGCCTGTTGGTGGCTCACTTGCAAGGAGCAAATTCACGAACGAGAGAAGACGCAGAGAAGGTGAGGCTGGAATAAAGTGTATAGTATGCGGCTTTTTAAACGTAGACGCGCCACTTGATTCAAGTTTAGCCCTTAAAGCCGCAACCCTTACGCTTCATTTCGAACCCTTTTTCACGTTTACGTGTAGATAGGGCTGCGAGGAATGGCGAAGAGGGAAGCACTGCTCCTCCGGCGACTACCACCGCCTATAGCATGACGACGACGACGACGACGACGACGACGATGATGATGGAAAAAGTAGAGGAGGAGGAGGGAAAAAAACCCACCTCGCGACGTCGAATCAAGCTCGCTGTTTTTCTCTCTCTTTTTTTCTTCTACGCTACTTTCTCGCGATACTTGTCTGCTTTCTGTGTTCGCATGGAAAGGATGGCTGGAGCGAGGATACACGAAAATGTGACACACGTATCATCAGCCATGTTAATAACGCTGTCGCGTTTTTAAAGCTTCTTCCATAAATCCGCCGTGTGCGTTGAAAAATACCTACTATTCGACGACGTGTAAAAGGTGCTGTGAACGAAATCGACGACGGCGAAGGGGTATTTTTTTCTCTTTTTTTCTCTCTATCTCGCTCTGCAACCGACAAAGGGTAAGGAATTTCGTTAAGAGAGAGGTCATGGATTTTTTTTTTCACATTTTTCGGCGACGGTGACGCGTCGAGTTATGTTGCGGCCTCGTTTGGTCGTTTGATGTGCGTGGCGTAGAGTGATGGTGGGTAGGAGAGGTGTGGTGTTTTTTTTTTCATTTTTTCGCGTCTTTTTACCGTGCACTTTCGAATGGTTTTGAAAATTAATACGCCAAGAACGTCACGAGATTGAAATTTCAAGGTTTGTATCGAGATAGGTATCGGGGAAGGGGGGGTACCGAATTACTGTAGTTGTAAAAATGGGTGTTCCACTCCTAATTAAACGTACTAATGTGTGTGCCTAATTTACAAAGGAGCTCTGTGTTCAAAAGCAGTCGCGTTGTTTATTTGATTTTTTTTTTCAACCTGGTTTTCTACATCACACCGTCTAAGAAAAACCTCCACTATAGACCATCGCTATATCACGTAAGAGGGGGAGAGGGGGCCAACGAAATACGTTTTAGAGTCCTGAAAGATCATCATGGTCATTTTCAGCCCTGTTCCTGATTTTACATTTCAATGAAAACCAAGCTATTAAGGCCTATCGACCTAAAACTGGTAAAGGGGAGGGGGCGGGGCTATTAACGAAATCCGTTTTGAAATCGTATAACACACCATTGAGACCATTTTTAACCGTGCCTGATATTCATTCGTTTAATTTTTTAGGCTGATTTTTTTGTATCGTATTGTTGATGAAAACCAGGTCATTACGGCGGGGTAGGGGGGAATTCAAAGAAATAAATTTTCGGGTCCTAGCAGACCATCACGACTATTTTTGTCCATACCAGATGTGTATTTGTTTTATTTTTTTATTTCTTTTTTCATTTTTTCGCTGAAACTACAAATTATTTGCCCAGCTCGATAGCGACCAAAATCGATCAAATTTGAGAAAATGGGATTCGAAAGGAGGCAGATGTAACATTTCGGAGTGGGGACGACCTCGGGTGAAATTCTAGTTAGGCTCAAATTTGGGAGAGGGGGTGCTGAGTAGCTAAAATCGCTAAAATTATTCTTTTTCGAGCCAATCGATAGACAATTCCAAGTTTTTTGTTGTTGTTGTTGGGTTTGAACGTCGAGGTTCATTAGCCCATGAAGAAGTATTAAAATCTAAAAACGAATTACTGTATTAGTCTTTGATGAAATTTTCGCAATGTAAGTACCTAATATTGTAAAAAGTTGTATAACATATCCAAAAAACTGTTCCTTAGGTCAATTAAGAGGGGAGATATGAAGGTTTTCTTCCTTCTTAACCTTGAAAAAAAGGCTATTCCTCCCCTATCTCTTCTTCAAATTGAGCTAAGAATTTACAAATTCGGTATTTACAATTAGTAAAGGCCATAAATATACTCTTTGTGGAGTCTCGACTCTTCAGCCACACATAATACCCCCTCACAGCTCCAAAAATTGTTTTTTCTCATTTTTTGAGTTTGTTTCCCGCATAACTCCCCTCCAAATTGAGTTACGTAGTTGAAATTTGGTATGTGGTATGCTTTCTGGTGGTGTCGAATTTTCAGCTCCATTGCATCCCCTACCCTTACCACTGATTGGGAAAGAAAATCATCGCTACAACCCACATAATTATACCATTTCATGAAGTTTAGACCGAAAAAGCATCTCGAATTTTTTTTATTTTATTTTTGGCACGATTTTTCTTATCATGTTGTCTATGAAAGGTGGAGGGGGGGGGGGAGAAGAGTATCAACGTAATCCATTTTGGTATCCTATAAGACCATTGGAGACAATTTTTTGACCATATCAGATATTCATTCGTTTGGTTAATTTTTTTTTTCACCAAAACTAAAAATCATTTGTTCAGTTTGATATTCATGAAAATCGGTCAAATTTGGGCAACAGGCTTGTTTTGACAACGGATGTGATATATACGAGTAAGGATGACCTTTGGTTAGAGTTCAGTTAGGCGCGAATTCAGGGTGGGGGTGGTGAGGGATTAAAATAGCAATAATTGATTGTTTTTAAGCCAATGGATAGAGAATCAAAAGTTGTATTACATGTTCAAAAATTAACCCTGTTCGTAAACTAGAGGAGAAAATTGATGTTAAGGGGGAGGGGGGAAATTTGCTTCCTAGAAATTTGAAAATGAAGGCACCAGTGCAGATTCAGTAAGGGAACCAGGTGTGCTTTTTTGGGATTTCAGCAGTTCCCTCCAGTATCCACCTCTACTCCTAGCACTATTAAGAAAAAGCATCGTAGACTGTTATTTTCATTTATTTCGTAAGTAGAGCAATTCACGTATTTCCAACATTTTACGAAAATCATGCCAAATATGTATTCTGGCTGCAGGCTTGGAAATCATCTTGATACATTGTGAATGAAATGATGGCCTCATATAAGGTGCGAATATACTTTAAGTTGGGTACAGGGAGTTCGAAATGTCCCATGTACATTGTACAGCAAACAGCAGATATTTCATCAAACATCCTATACTACGCAATAATATGTCCTTAGTATCGATGTGGAAAAATGGAAAATAAAAACTAGCAAAAGGAAAAAACAAATACAAAGCGTATAAAAATAATAAAAATAACATAGCGTATACGATAAAAATAAAACACACATCAGAAGTGAAATAATGAATAGTTGAATATAACGAAAGGAATGAGCGACGACGACGATGATGATGATGATGACGACGACGACGACTCGACGAGACGAGACGACGAATACTCGAGAGAGAGTGAGAGAATGAGTGAGAGAGAATTGGAAATATAAAAAGTTATAATTTGAAAGATATGTAGCAATAATTTTTTGTTAACGGTGAACTGCGTCATCGTACAAATACGGCAATTATTGTGTATATAATAGAGAATTACAGACTGGTTCCCTGTAATAAACTCAGCCATGTATAATAAAACGTTAATTTAACTAATAATAAATGAAATTGACACCGCCACCCTCCGTCACCGGCGCAGCACCGTCGCGTTCCACGAATTATATTATTTTTCGACGCCGCCCCGTTCTGGGCCGCGTCTCTGCCCCCTTCCTTCCCTGGACAACCTTCATCTATTTTAATTCTTCGTTCAATAAAATTTAATTAAAACTAATCAAACGCCTCTTTATTTTTTCCAATGTCCCGGACCGCGCGGTACGTTTTGCCTGGTCGAGCCGCGCGGGCACTCGCGTTTTTGTACCGCGATACGGTGCGGTGCGGTGCGTATATTTGTACACGTATTTTTTTTCGATGGACTTTCGATTAGGGATGCTAGGCGACGATACTATGTACGATGAAGATAATGCCGAATGTCAGTTGTCAAAAAGGCATAGGCTGAGAGGTGTGCACCGACGGACATGTAGCGTAAGTGTGGTACTTGGTGGAGGCTAGTTCGGTATACGAGGTACGAGCTACGATGATTTGACGTACTGCACAGAACTACCAAATGTATTGTTTGAATACGCGATGGGCAAGCTGGCAAATAGGCTAATCTGAGGTGCTATTACGATCACGAACGACGCCGTTGGCCGGATGAAATACGCGTCGTGACGACGAATTTGTATTTACAGGAGAAGATTTCCGGTAGAAAGCAATTCGACCGCGATGCGTCCTCCGTCGTATACAGAGCCGCGTCTTTCTATTGTATTGCGGGATCAACGCAATGCGCTAATGTTGCGTAATAGAATCGTATGATACTCGAGTGTCATTCCATTATCACGCTTTTTTTTTTTTCTGTAAATACGCCGCCGCGGTATCTACGCTTAACGTTTGATGAGCTATTTCTTATTTATATCTAGTACGGTGCGGTTGGAGATGTTGTTGAGAGGTGGATTTTATAACGATTTAAGTGATTTGCGAGGTGTTCTGTTGTGTAATGAACCGAAAGTATAAGAATTTTGAAGAGTTTTTTTCTATCGTGGTCCTTTAAAACTGTGTAAATCTTGCAATACTGTCAACCGAATGATATATTTGAATAACAAACTGATAAATTGTGTAAAATTATCGCAAATATCCAAAAATATTGAAAGTTACTTAAAATTACCTCAAATTACCATTTTTACCAAAATTTACCGATAAATACAGCAAATTACAATTTTTACTGGTAATTACCTCAAATTACCATTTTTACCAAAATTTACCGATAAATACAGCAAATTACAATTTTTACTGGTAATTACCTCAAATTACCATTTTTACCAAAATTTACCGATAAATACAGCAAATTACAATTTTTACTGGTAATTACCTCAAATTACCATTTTTACCAAAATTTACCGATAAATACAGCAAATTACAATTTTTACAGGTAATTACCTCAAATTACCATTTTTACCAAAATTTACCGGTAATTACCTTGAAACCAGGAAGTGTCGATTGTTGAAATTTTTTCCTGAGAGAATCGAATATTTTGCTCTGTAATTGTTTTGATCACAACTGTCTGTTTTAATAGTAATTACTTCATAAATACTGAAAATTACCATTTTTACATAAACTGATCATTGAATACCACGAATAAATGGTGGCTGATTGTAGAAATGATATTTGCATTCAAAGCCTAGAAATGTTCTTCCAAAATTGTGTTCTGATCGTAAGCAACAGTTTTCCTATTACCTGTTAATTACCTCGAATTACCATCAATTATTGATTGTTGTGGTTTTATCAATGAGGAACGAAATATATTATTTAATTTAGTAATCATTTCGAATTATAATTTTTTTATTAGTAATTACTTTGTAAATACCCTATATTACCATTATTACCTTAATTTACCAGTAATTACGTCGAATTACCATCAACTGATTTTTGTAAGATTTTAATTTCTGATGAAAATAATGTTATTGAAAGGCCCAACTAGGACCGTTGTTAAATCCATACACCAACTTTCAACTTCTTATCTCAATTTGGTGGGGAGGTAGGGGAGGAACCGACCTTTATCAAGGTCAAAAAAAAGAAAACACTCATATCTCCACTCCTAATTGACCTACGAGGCTCATTTTTGGATATGTTACACAACTTTGCACTGTCTATCGTTTGGCTCAAAAAGGAATAATTTAAACAACTTTGGCCCATCAGCAGCCCCTCCCCTTTGG
This sequence comes from Ferrisia virgata, assembly GCA_900060175.1. Taxonomy (NCBI): domain Eukaryota; kingdom Metazoa; phylum Arthropoda; class Insecta; order Hemiptera; family Pseudococcidae; genus Ferrisia; species Ferrisia virgata. Next base: position 11,707 of record FIZR01017896.1, read on the forward strand.
GCACTACTGAATTTTTACCGGATATCATCCCCACTCCAAAATATCAAATGACACGCTAATCAAAGCGTATTCTCGAAATTTGATTGATTTTAATTTAGTTTTTGGAGGAAAAAAATCAAAATAAATATCTTAATTTTCTAGGACCGCAGAGGCGGATATTGTGGAGTTTCCCCTCCCTTCGCATAGAAAATCAGGTTAAAAATTAAGCTGAGAAGTTGAAATTTGGTATGTATATTTAGTAGGGGTCCTAAATGTGCCTTTCAAGGCTTCGACTTTTCTGGCCTCTTTATTTGGTTTTTCTATTTCCCCAGTTTGTCGCACGCATATCTCCCCTCCAAATTGGAATAGTTGGTTGAAACTTGTTCTATCTGAAAATTTTGATAATACCGGTAATAATTTAGTAATTACGAGTAAATACTTTTGTTTCCTTCCTTCAAATGGTAATTACTGGTAAAATCGGCATCAGTAATGACAATTGCTCTTGCATAACTAACTTCACGAAGGAATACAAATTTTTGCTTTTCGAATGAGGCAGCTCATCTAATCGAGTGAACTTTCAACTTGAGTATGGTGCGGTGTCAAACGAATATGATACAAAGACCATTAGACCTCCGTCAATGTACTCGGGTTGAAAGAACATACTTGGAACGAGAGAGAGGTGCAAGATTTGCGGGTATCAGGGTCTATTATGTACTCGTACTATGAAGGAAAAAAAAAATCGAAATATATCGTCGAACGATGATTAATTATGCTAGCGAACCGTGATAATGACACCGGCTTGAGGTTCAATATCAGGCCGCGGCGGCCGTGCTGTGTTGTCGTTGATAAACAAATATGTCATTTTTGGTGATTTTTTTTCTTTCTTTTTTGCCCCCCCCCGGGAAAATCGTCCATCGGTGCTGGCTTTTACCAGTTTTTTTCGTAAAGGTAGGTAGGTGTACTGTGGTGCTTTGCAATCGAATATTACATGATACGCTGTACGTATACTATACATTTATTTGGGAATGTAATTCGTATATAATAGAGACGATAAATCGTGTATTTCATGGTGGCTCTGGCTGCGTATATGTAATACGGTTTATCGTTCAGGATTCAGAATAATATATAAATCACTGCGTTATAATGCGCGAAACATATGACGACAGATTGCTCGGTATACGTACGATGTAGGTAGTTTGGATACCTACTACCTACGTAACATGATGCGTTGCAAAAAAAAAAAAAAAAAAAAAAAAAAAAACACCAACGACGACGAGAAAGAGGAGCGTGCCGGCTGGGGCGCGGCGATGGAATAGCAAATATAATATTTACGTTAAAAAAATCAAACCCAGGTTTAGGTAAAGTATACAATATTCAAAACATATTATTCGTACATGCATGTGTTTTCTGCGTACCTATAGGCTACTGGGAGCAAGTTGCGTAGAAAATCTACGCTGCTACGTTTACGTCGCTGATAAATGTGAATGAAATCGAGTCGTGTACAGTCCAAAGAAGATGAAAAAAAATTGACCAATTATTCTTCTAAATGGTTTTAAAATGTTTGTTTCGCTGTACGAAGGAAGACGCAGCAGATACGCGATAGGTATAAAGCGCTCGCTACAGACTGAGCGAAAGAGTAAAAGAAACTTTCTCGCCGAACGTGTAACCGCACACGACTAGGGTAGTTAGCGATCTGTACTGTTGTACAATTAATATTCCCTGGAAGCTGGTGGTTGGTAATTTCAGCTCTGCGCCCAGTACCGTGTCGGTATCCCTTTTCGCGTACTTCAGCTTCAGCTCATGCTCGTTATTTACGTACGTACTTGGTTTTTATAAATGAAGCGGTGGATTTAAAACTTACGAGTAAAGTTGAGCATGCTGGTGGATTAGCGTTTGATAAAATGGTCTGCGTTTGCATCGATGAAGTACTTTGTCGAGTTCAAACTTATCCGTTTTAACTGTTCAAATGTTTCGTCGAGAGTGGCCAGAGTGACGTGCAGTTTGTTTAATACCCAGTCGTCTGATTAGTCTTAGTATTATAGTCGAGATGAGATGACGAAATCGATGGTGACCACTGAGACGTTGGTTTTTAGCCTGATTTTTTAATGTCGATAGATTTGCATAGCGGGGGGGGGGTCTATATCTCCAGGATTATCTGTACCCTTACCGCTGACCAAGAACAAACATCGCAGAGCACTATTTCTTTTGTTCTATAGATGAAATATTCACCGACATTATTTATTTTTTAAAATTCAAACGCAAAAAGCAATGCGTTGCGATGTCTTTTCTTCTTTTTTTTTTTTTCACTTTAACCATTCAATCTATCAAAATTGAAGAAAGATTTGAATTCGTCATTTGTCCAGTGAACTAGTTACCCAATTTCTTAAATCCTCATATTTCTACTGCTTTTATTTCTAGTTTACAAAAATTACGAGTAATTACGGAGGAACAGTGGTAATTACCAGTCAACTTAGTAACTTTGTGCGTTGTAATGGTATTTACCTCATCATCATTTGTGTTCACCACGTCATTACTGGTATTTACCAAGAAGTTACCAATATTTATCACAAAATTTCTTGGTACGTATCGGTGATTCGTTGATAAATACTGGTAATGATATGGTAATTCCAGGTATTTAAAAGTAAATCCAGGTCATTACATAGTTTGAAACCAGTAGTTACTGGGTAAATACCAATAATTACTTGGTTTATGGCTGAATACTTGGTGAATAAACGTTTATATGGCTACTAGCTCGGCGAATGGCTGTTATTACTTGTAAAATACCAATGAAATCGATAAATACAGGTATTACCAGTAATTACTGGCAATTACTCGATAAATACCCATAATTACTCGGCAAATACCAGTAATTGCTCGATAAATACCCATAATTACTCGGCAAATACCAGTAATTACTCGATAAATACCCATAATTACTCGGCAAATACCAGTAATTACTCGATAAATACCCATAATTACTCGGCAAATACCAGTAATTACTCGATAAATACCCATAATTACTCGGCAAATACCAGTAATTACTCGATAAATACTGGTAGTCACTCGATGAATATCGAGCATTACTCGATGGATGCTGGTAATTACCGGGTTAAGCTATGTAATTGCTCAGTGAACACTATGTAAATACGGGTAATTACTCGATAAATACCCATAATTACTCGGCAAATACCAGTAATTAGTCGATAAATACTGGTAGTCACTCGATGAATATCGAGCATTACTCGATGGATGCTGGTAATTACCGGGTTAAGCTATGTAATTGCTCAGTGAACACTATGTAAATACGGGTAATTACTAGGTAAATACGGGTAATTACCAGGTAAATATCATGTAAATACGGGTAATTACTCGGTAAACACCATGTAAATACGGGTAATTACCCGGAAATTCCTATAATTATCCTATAAATAATGGTAAATACAGGTAATTACCTGATAAATTCTGGAAATGGGCCAGTAAATGATGGTAATTATCTGGTAAATGCAGGTAATCATCAACTAAATACAGGTAATTACTTGGTAAATACTGATGATTACTTGATAAATACTGGTAATTACTCGGTAAAATTTGGTAATCACTCTGTAAATGCCAGTAACTGAGCGTTAAATACTGGTAAATACTGTTACAAATGATTTTATTATTGAAAAATAGCAATATTCACTAATGATGTGGGGTGATTGCTTGGTTAATTCAGATAATTACCGATGTTACTTTGTATAAAAATTGCTAACTATCGCAATGTTTAGTAATTATTTGGTAAATGCAAGGAATGAACTTATAATTGTTTGGTAATAATGCTTAAATATGAATGATATCTGCAGCATATAGAGCGATAGATTCCAGTAATGTCATCGTCTACTATGTGGCTACATTTTATCGTATTTTTAATCGCGGAAGAAAAATATGGAAAAAAATTATAATGCATTCGATACTCGACCAACGAAATTTACATTTGATTGCACGCCACCGCTGACAGCATTATCAATGGCCGTGCGGGGCGTGAGGGTGAAACTGTGACCGAGATAAAGGTAGTGAGTGAGACGTTTTGAAAAGGCACTAGGTCACATTTAACACGAACGGAATGCCCGGGCCTGTCAGACGACGAAAGAGGAAATTGGATGACGCGATTCGTCGGCTTAAAAATGGATGGCGCATTGATAAGAAAAGGGAGGATAATGCGACGACAATTTGTGCGAGTGTAAATTGCGGTTCAGATATTGACTTTTTTTTTTTTGTTTTTTTTTTTTGCTGTTTTACCTTAATATGATATTTTAACTGGAGTAGAGGCTGCGTAAAGAAGACGTTTCCGAGTTTATGGTACACGTACGTTTATATGTGTGTGTGTGTGTGTATTTTCACGGTGGTAAATGTGGCGTTGAAATTTATTACACGTCTGATGATCGTGTTAAACCGAGCGTGATAATTTGCGGTAGTGTGGCGGTTACGTGGCGTCGTGCTGCACCGCGGTGGGCTGATGATGGCGATGGACTCGATGTCGAATGCAGACAGGTGCATTTGACATGGTTTGGATTTTCGTCTTATTAAAATTAGGAGAATATTACGTCCTGTCGTATGATACACCTGTATATATGTAGGTGTTGTTGGGGGTCGATTCGTCTCGGATCCATAATCGGAGGATAATTATTGTTGGTAAATCGAAGAATCGGCACAATTAGGCGTGTCAACGGTATAATCATGTAGCATTTTAGTATGAAATCGAAACGAAGTTTGTATTTGGGGAAAAGCACGTACGCTGTCGGTACGTTTTTTCATATTAGGCCCGTTAGATTTCTAGCCAAGAGCTTTATTTTGTGTATAGTAGGTACGTAAAATGGATGAGGAAAACTGCAGAAGCGAAATGAGAACGATATGGTGGTGGTGGTGGTGGTGGTGGTGGTGGTGATGGTGGTGGTGGACAGGACAACGACGACGACAACGACGACGATGGTGATGATGATGATGATGACTGTGACGAGGAGGACGACGACGCGACGAAAAAGTATCTTGCGGCAGACTGCAAGAGCAGGCAGGGTATTCAAGTGCGTACGTTATTCTCGGCGCGCCCTTCAACGTTTTTGTACTTAGAGTCTGTGTACTTACCGACTTTATATATATTATCTTGCCTACTTAATATGGCTGCGTCGAGCGCGGCGAAGAGCAAAATCGATAGTTTTCTTTGGGTTCGCGATATCGGCACGGCTGGCAGCGCGGCGACGGAGCCGGGTACGAGGTGTGCGCGGAATGAGAGGAAATACCGTACACCAGGAGCGGAGAAGGAGCACAGTGAACAGAGTGAGATGGAATGACGCAGACGGGAGAGGGCGTCGAGTAATAGACCTTTTCGTAGAAGGCTCGACGATGTTTTTAAGTGCATATATACTTTTACACAACCTACAACATCGATGACGACGACGACGACGACGTCGACGTCGTCGTCCTCGTCCTCGTCGTCGTCGTCATGCTCGATACATGTACAATGTACATTATACGTACATATTTAACTACGTACCTACGCATGTGTATGTGCAACACACCCAACTATGAACCCCCTCGCTCACCAACCCTCACTTCTACACGTACCTACTCGGAGCTGTTCGGCTGCTCCGGAGAGTACATTTTATACATATTATTATAATGGGTAATAAAGAGAGAAAGGCTATGTATAAGTACATACTCGTAGGCTTGCGACGACGACGCATGTGAAAAGGGGTAAGAGGGATGTTTGGAAACCTCCCATTACCTAAAGGGGTGCGTATGTGGTTGCTGCGGCTTTCTCACGTATGTGAGAGTAGTGAGTACGTCTACATTATAGCTAGGTACCTACCTACTTACGTCTACGTACTGTACGTATTCTTCATCGTCTATTGTCGTCATCGTCGTCGTTCCCATCGTATACACCGCATACACATAAACGCGATGAATTTCTCGAAGGTTGTCTTCGTATAGGTAGGTATGTATGTTGAAGACGAAGGAAAAAAAAAAAAAAAGAAAAAATGTAAATAATGATATCGAGCCATCTGTCGTTGAATAAGCGTATCGGCTCGTGTTAGAGGTTTTACCCCTCCTCCTGTTCACCTTGTCATCGTCTTCGTAGGGTTTTTCTTCTTTCCTCAAATATGTGTATTCATTGTACAAGCGAGTACTTATGTATGTATAGGTAGATAGGTTAGGTGCATGTATATGATAGTACAGTACGTAAGACCCGTGTAAGGCGTCTCGAGAAGATCGATTTAATGCTTTCGTTCATGCATGTAACGAGCCGAGTTAATACGGTTGAAAATGTCTTTATTTATGTATCGTCGTTGTTTCTTTACTTTTTTTTCTTTCTCTCTCTCTCTCTCTCTCTCTGTGCCGCTTATTTCGAACTTCCAATGATGAATGGCATCGCAAATAAGATTCTTTCTTCGTTGGCGCCGAAAAGTACATTCGATCGCGAGTAGCATTCATTACTAATAAAACCTGTTGCGAAATTATTCCTGCAAGGATGAGTTGTGTTTTTCATAGAGGCAAATCGACACCGTTACACGATAAGTTGAGGGTATATATCGAGTGGACTGCGGTCTACGTCTAAACAAAGCCCAGATTTGAATTCGGCAGCCTCAAAAATGTAGAAAACGATATGCGTGACGATATAATTTATCATCTATCCCCTCTCCTCCCCCCACCACATTCTCAATTTTGAGTGATCTCCGCCACTCATTTTTGGGAATAGCGAAAGAGATACGAATATATACACATGTTGTGAAAATTAGTGCTTGAAAGATGAAATGTGTTTTTATAGCAAAAGTAATCTCCATAAAGCAAAAGGTAAAGATGTACTTCGAGTAGACTTGAGTCTATCTCAAAACTGAGTCCAAATTTCGAGTTGTCGACCTCAAAAACCTAGAAAACGATATGCATGACGATATGTTTCGTGTGAATTCATTCATCATCTCCTCCCTTTTCCGCCCCCAACCATCCTTAACTTTGAGTGATCTATGCCACACGTTTTTGGAAATAGCGAGCGAAACACAGTTATGAGCGCATGTTGTAAAATTACTCGTTGAAGGATGAAATATGCTTCGTACAGCAAATGGACTCCATGAAGCAATTGGTAATGTTGTACTTTGAGTTGACTCCATTCTACCTCAAAATTGAGCCGAAATTTGGATTTGTCGACGTCGAAAACCTAGAAAACGATATGCATGACGATATGGTTGAGTGTGGGCTGATTCATTGTCCCCCTCCTTTGCCCTCCCCACTACCCTCAGTTTTGAGTAATCTTTGCCACACTTTTCAGGAATAAGAATCTGGGTGCAGATTTTCTATGTTTTGAAAAAGTTGACTCATGAACTATCAATTGAGATGATACGCTGCACGCATCATTTTAATTGAGAGTATTTAATTAGAGTGGGGAGGGGAGAGAGTGAAATTTTCACATAACTAGAAAAATATATGATTTTAAAGCCTGTTTCACTCACTGGTTCCGTACTCGACTATAGACAGATTTTGCCCAATTTTTTTCATTTTAAATTGCTGGCGAATACAGAAGAAATTGTTGTTAAGTGAATGATGAAGGAAAGGGAGTGATTGGAGGTAGAGCCCCCGTATGGGGGGGAGGGGTAGCCTATGCCAAAAAAATTGAGTCGTATATCGATTGTATGGTTTTCGATGACGCTAAAAACGAATCTGGCATTATTTTATCATTCTGGTGAACTGGGGTGTGAGAAAGTTGGAGGGGATGATGATAAATAATGCGTAGGGAAATTACTTGTGTAGGCTGGTTTCCAAAGCACTTTATTCGCTCCAACTGAGAACGATGCTGTTTCGTTTCTATGCGTTGAAATTTTTTTGAACCTTTCTCATGTGTGTGTGTGTCCCCTCTCCCCACCACTCCCAAACTTTTCCTCTCATGATCTACGTGTTCGGCTTTTTAATGCACGTATACGTGTGTGTGTGTGTGTGTGGCTTTTTTTCGAATCTAATAAAAATCAAGCCAGTAAATAACGTAAGCATAGGATTCGAATGAATTACTGGTCGATATTGAATTGTTACTGAAAGGGTATAGTGGAGGGGATAAAAAGAGGGGGAGGGGTAATATTTTGAAAAAAATCGAGTTGCATATCGATTGTATGGTTTTCGATGGTGTAAAAATCGAATCCGGAGTTATTTTCACGTTTTGAGGTGTTTTAAGAATATTTAAAGGACATTAAAATGGATGCTTTTGAGATAAATTCAATTTATCGTGTTCTGTCTTTGTTTTAATTTTGTGCGAAGATTTTAGACGAATTAAATATAAGAAATTCCGTATTTTGTTCGACGTAAAAAAAAAAAAAAAAAAAAAAAAAAAAAAAAAGAAATACGTAGCTAGCACGTCGATTAATTGAGTTTTCTCGATATCGTTCCGTTCTTGCATGTGAATGTGTGTGTGTTTTTTTTTTCTTTTTCTATGCCTTTACTTTACGAGAACGTCAACGATTGGAGATTAGTTTAGAGCTGGTAGTATAGATGAAATTCCATATATTACGCGTAAGCTAGCTCGTGCCAATGAATTTTTTTCCCCAACGTCTTGTGACGAAGGCGACAGCAACGATTAAACTTTCGCAGCGATGATATCGATTTCGAGATATATTTACGCCTTTTTCGAGCAATTCGACGATTAATAAAACGGTTGGAATTTTGCGATTACGGCTGCTGCAATTTCGTATTATATATGTACCTACCTATCTACCTTCCTACCTACCTATGCTATACTTTCATACGGTACCTACCTACCTACCTACGTATATTACGAGTACTACGTGAAAATAGCATATGCACCACCAGCATACCATATAGGAATATACATAAGGGAGAAGGTATGTTGGTGGTGTTAAAATCGAGGGTGAATGTATGTGGTGTGCGGTCGTCGGTGCGATGCTAGAGTATAACTGGTGAAATATGCGACCGTATATAGCCATTTGTAATATTCGAACCGCTAATCGTTTCCATTTCGAGGTAATTTTTCACCTTTTTTTTTTTTTTTTTTTCATACTCGTTGGCTCGTTTGCTCTCTCTCTCCCTGGTCGTATACATAAATGACATACGTACAGTCACTACTACGTACGATACGGTGATTTTTCTTATATACGCGTACTTTACGGGCAACCACGAAAGTAGTATTAAAAATTAGAACGACTTTGCAAACAAGTTTTCCAAAGTCGTTTGCCATATGTATATATTAAAGTCGAAATCGAAAGAAAGATAAAAAGAGACCGAGATATACTACCTTCTAAAGCATAAAGAAAATGGTGTCGTAAATAGAAATACGTAGCTGAAATTTTATTCGAGTCAACATACTTACTATTTTTTTTTTTTTTTTACCTTTATTTCTTTCTTTAGCATACCTATCGAATGTATGTATAGAAGAAAATACGTCTAATTATTGGCTTTAAAAAGAAAAAAGGGAGAGGATGAAACATTGGAAGAAGAAACGAAAAAAAAGAAGGGTTAAGTATACACATAATTTTTGGCAACTATTTATACTTACCTTGTTTGATATAAAATATACGATAGGGGGAGGGTAGAGTGACAAGGTAAGCATTAAGGAGAAAAATTATCGATAAGTACACACGACGAACGTATAGAAGCAGCGAAACCGATATTAAAATTTAAACGAGAAAAATGACAAATATATTATTTTTCGTTAGTTAGTTAGTTGGTTAGGTAAGGTACCAAGGTAGGTACCTACGAGGCGAACACGAGTTTACATAAGCTGTTAAATAAAAGAACGAGCATTTTCCGCACCGTCACCCTAGCCAAAGGTTGGGTGGCTGTATATGGTATGTTGGAAGGTATAGAAGTAAGAGGAGGCCAAGTATACAGGAACGATAGCGAAGGCAAAAAAAAAAAAAAAGAAAAAAAAGATGAAAAATATCGTGTACTTTTCAAAAGTCATTACGGTAAGTTCGATCGGAATGGTGGGGTGGGGTGAAGAGGCGCCGTTTCTTTAGCCTTTGCCATTAACGACTATTCTTAACTCGCAGAAAGGAGCAATTTGGCGCCGGTATTCCAACGTTGGTAAATTACGACTGTTTGTTTTTTGTTTTATTATTATTATTTTTTTTTCTTCTTTTTCTTTTTTTTTTGCTTCATTGTTACTGCTGTCGCTACTGCCCTGCTGTGTTTTGCGTTTTGTTGGTGTGTGCATGTGTAAGGGTATTATCGTACTGCGAGTGGAGACGAAGCGGAGCAAAGTCGAACTTTTTCTCGACGTTTTATTTGCTTACTGCTGCGTATTACAATAAGTATGAATTATTATCGTGGTATTGTGCATAGTTCGATTTTCAAAATAACGCCCGGTATTAAAATAGTTTCGCCGAAATAACAATACGGCGTGTGCGGCGAATGAAAAAAAAAAAGAAGCAAAGAAGCTCGTGTGTAATTTTTTTTTGTCTCGCTTTTCTCAGCCAATTGTATCGATGCTATCGGGTTGTTTTGCCTAAAATTTGTTCGATGATTCGAGACTGTACGAATTTTCGTCGTTTAACATTTTCAATTGTTCAAGGTTGATAGGTATTTCATTCAATAGTTGAAAATTTGTTAAATTTAGACCTTGAGATGTACGTAGTTTAGTACCTGAAATTCTACGAGCTCATAGAGAATGTTCATCTTGACTCCGAGTATCACAAGTCTTCAAACAGGCTGGTTGATCTGTGTACTGTAATGAAAAAACTGTGATCAATAGAATTACCAAAAGCTCTGGATGAAGATAGAGAAGGGGGAAGCTCAGTCCTTTGAAATATCACGAAGTTCCCAACAATTTGTATTGTACTACTGTGTCTGAATGTAAAAAGAAAACGTCTTCCTTCTTGAGAGAAGAGAGACGAGGAAAGGAGAGAGGAGGGGGGAGTAGTTTCACTTATTAAAGAGCCAAGCTTCCTTTAATTCAAGACCACAAAGTATAGCAACAGTTTCAAAATGATCGGTTTCTGTTTTTCGAATTCAGAGCGGACTTAAAATTACCCGAGAAAGGTATAAAATGAAATTTTTTTACCAAAATGACCCAAATTCCAACTTGAGTACTTCAATTTAGCCAAGAAATTTAGCAAGTTGAGCTTTTATTTAAAAAATTTCTCTCAAAAGATCTATTTTGAATTTCCATTTGAAAAGTTATACTTTGACGTTCTTGTCAAAAATTCAACTTTGAGCTTTATTCTGAAAAGTTCAATTTTGTGAGCTTCGAACTTCAAAGTACAATTTTGAGATTTTATCTCAAAAGTTCAATTTTGTGTTACAATCCCAAAAGTTCAACGTTTAATTACGAGCTTTCATCCCAAAAGTTTTGCTTCGAGCTTTCATCCCAAAACTTTAACTTTAAAACTTCATCTAACAAAAGTTGGACACTTTGCAACTTTTATCCCAAAACTTGGCGTACAGTTTTCATCCTGGAAGAAAAACTTTGAGCTTTCAAAATTGAAAGTTCTCAAGCTTTTCTCTCAAATCTTCAATGTGAAGCTTTCATCTTGAAAGTTCAAATATGAATTTTCATCCTAAAAGTTCAACCTTGAGCCTTTATTACAAAAGTTTTACTTCGAGCTTTTCATATCAAAAGTTCTACTTTAAAACTTTCCAAATAGTTCAACTTGGAACTTTTATCCCAAAAGTTCAAGTTTGAGTTATCCTGAAAGTGAAAAATTGAGCTTTTATATTGAAAGTTCTCAAGCTTTCCTCTCAAATCTTCCATGCGACGCTTACATCTTGAAAGTTCATTCATGAGCTTTTATCTCAAAGTTTACCTCGAGCTTTCATATAAAAAGTTCGACTTTGTGCTGTCATCTAAAAAGTTTAACTTTGAACTATCATCTAAATAGTTCGAATTTGAACTTTTATCCCAAAAGTTCAGCGTTGAGTATTCATCCTAAAAGTAAAACTTTGAGCTTTCATATTGAAAATTCTCATTCTGCCCTCTCAAACCTTCAATGCGAAGCTTTCATCTTGAAATTTCAAGTGTAAACTTCCATCCTAAAAGTTCAACTTTGAGCTTTTCTCTCAATAACTCAGCTATACCTTTTTATCTTAGTATCTCAACTTTGACCTGAAACTTTGAAAGTTTATACTTGGATTAAATCTCCTTTCAATTACCTAAAAACCATGCCAACTCATCCACTTCAGATCCAACTAATGTGAGAACATGAGTCTTCTAAAGTGAACCATCTGACAAAAAATCAAAATTATTTTAAGCTTACCAAAGACTGTCCTCCATCTAGTGAAAATTTAGGACTGAAATAACGGTGGTTCTTCCATTGGACTATCCGCTAAACTCCCAAAAAATTTCGGAACCAAATCAGTAAGACTCGATGTGAAATTTGGCTCATTTTGACATGGAATTAATGTACCTAATATGACTTTGAAAACTTTGAAGGGCTCAACAGGGTATCATTTTGGTACATACGAATTGATCCACATCATCGTGTGTTATTTAGAGTATTTCGTACCGCGCAGAGCTTTTTCGAGTTTGCTTGAGTGGTTAGCCCTCCCTCCTCCCCTCCGCCCAATAGCTTAAAAACAGTCTTCGAGATGATTTAAGGTCTGCCAAACTTTAATTTTTTATTCGTGTCGCGCGAATTCTCTGAGCTCACTGAAAATATATCTTATGCTGTATGAAGCTACAAAATTATTTCCATGTTACGACAGTATGCCACCCTCCCCCCCTCCCCGGTCATCAAAAAATTGATGTTTGATAATTTTCAAAATTTTCAAAGCTCATCGAATACAAATATCTGACACGAATGATTCGAAAATATGGTCAAATCGGTAGGTATTTGGCTTGTATGTTGTCTTGATTTTTTCGAATGCAGCTCAGCTAATTAGTTGAAAAACATATCCTAGGTGGTGAGTAACTGCATAAATGAAGAATTAGGCCCTTCGTTTGTGCCTCACGTATAAGTACCACCCTACGTAATATTATTCTTTTCGAAACCCTTTTGTTGTGTTCATTAGCCAAAAATATGGCACATCGAACGCGTTAAATTTAGATTCGCGCTATCGATTGCGTATCCGACGATGTGACCGAGACGAGGTGTGAGTAGAGAGGGATAAGGGTGGCTGCATCCTCCGCCGCAGCGTCTATTATATCAAAAACGAACGAACCTAGAGAAAGAAAGAGAAAGAAGAGATGGAGAGAAATTTCCCACGATGACGATTTGTGGTGCTGGCCATCGCACGGTGGTGGCCATCTCCGGCTCCGCGGACCGACCAGCCACGTAACTAGTAAACTAGATTAGCCCTTGTCATCCGAATCCTTTCGTACGCTCGTCCCTGTTTTTCGGGTGGCGTCCCCGTCGGCCATCTGTGCCGCGTGCGCGCCCACCCGCCCGCTGTCCGCCACACCGTCGCATCGTCGCCTCGCCGAAAGGGTATGTTATTGTGTAAATTATATATTCTAATTTCTGTGTTCTCATCTCTTCTCGCGTTGACACTTTTCTCCGACGCCGCCAGCGCCATCGGCGATAGCGGTGATGGTGATGGTGGTGATGGTGATGGTGGTGATGGTGATGTTGGTGGTGGATGCTACAACGAGCGCTTCACTTCGCCTTCGTGTACTCATCATCGCGTTTCGTACACGCAGAATACCTACATACGATGTAGGTCCTGTTCGTATTATATGTATTTGCGTTTCTAGTATTGCTGTCTCTCTCTTTCTGCGTGTGTATGCCATCGGCTGAGTCGAGGGTCGTCATCGTTGTACCTACCTACCTACCTACCTACCTACCTACCTAGTACCTACTCACCTACCTATCTACCTGCCTTATGTGCTTGTGCTGTTTTGTATCGATTTTGACTACGTACTGTGTAATGTGTAATGTCTACTGTCTACATTGCCTATTGTATGTACAGAAAATTATCAAAGTATTGTGAAAACTGTTCCATGTTTCGTTAAAGAAAGCTGCGATTGAATTTGGAAATTTTTATTCCTCCACAACGTCGAAAAAATCCTTCTACGGATCAGTGTAAATCTGTAGAAGCGTGTCAAATATGCTTCGAATTTAGCCAGATAAATTAACGAAACCAGCTAACCCTACTTCCTCGGTTGTTCAAACTGAATACATTTTTTTGATGATTGATCGATAACGTCAATTTGAATTTTTGAAAATTTTTAAAACTAAATTTCGACAATTTTTAATTCAATTTTTCTATTCTCATTTTGTCAAAAAAAATCTAAATTTTATTCCTCATCGACTTACTCGTGGTGTTGGGAAGGGGTGGTAGATGTAAACATGCACAGAATTGGTCCAAGTATATGAAAGCCCATTTTTTTTCAACGTCGAAAATTTTTTTACTCGGAATCAGGTATGCATAACCTTACGAAGGACGGAGCGAAAAGGGATCAGAGTCAAAATTTGCATGACTTGTAAAAAATCAGCATTTCAGTGTAATCAGGAGAGGAAAGGGATAAGTGTTTTTCGAAACTTTTGTTGTGCTAGTAATGGAAAGAAAACAGGCGTATTACGCTCCATTCAAGTATAACGGATACGAGGTAGTGGGGAATATCAAGGAAATCCATTTTGGTGTCCTAGAAGGCTATCAAGACTATTTTTGGACGTGTCGAAAATTTATTTTCATTTTATTATTTCGAATACTAAAATCGTTTGCTCAGCTGGTTACCACAAAAAAAAAAATCACTTAAACAGTGCCAATGAACTTACATTGAAGAGGAATTAGATGCATATGAGTGGGGATGAACTTGGGTCAAAATTCAATCCTGTTCAAATTTAGAGAAGAGGATGCTAAAGGATAAAGAAATTTTTAAGTCAATTGATATAAAATCGAAAGATGTATTACATATCCAAAAATCAGCCTTCTACGTTGATTAGGAGTGGAGATATGAAGGGGTTTTCCCCTTTTTTGACCTGGAAAGAGGTTTGTTCCTCGTATAAATCCTCCCCAGGTTGACTTACGAGGCCAAAATTTGGCACATCGATTTAGTATAGATCCTAACCGTGCTTTTCGGCGGTTCAAATTTGTCAGCTCCTGTATACTCCTCCCTCCTTGCCCTTCCAGACTCAAAAACGTGGTTCTTGGGTAGTTCAGACTCGGTTTTTTACGTTTTTAGCCTGATTTTCCATGTCATATTGCCAATGGAAACTAGGCTATTACGGTCTGAGGGAGGGGGAGGGTGTTACGGCCATTTTTAGCTATGTCAGATACTTATTTTTTATCCTCCGAAACTAAGAAATAATTTACTCAGCTCGATACTGACCAGAATCAATCAAATTTAGTGGGTAAGCTTCGATTGACGTGCCATTTGATGTTCTGGAGTGGTAATGGCCTCAGGTCAAAATTCAGCTGTGCTCAAATTTGGAGGTGGAGGTGCTAAGTGGCTGAAATCGCAAAAATCCTCTCTTTTTCAGCCAAGACAATCTAAATTTGTATAACATATCCGAAAATCAGCTTTCTAGGTCGATTAACAGGGGAGATATGAGGGTTGTTCTTCCCCTGTTTCGCCTTCAAACTGATCTATGAAGTTACAATTTGATAGTAGACTTAGTATGGACCGTAAATGGGCCTTTAGGAGAAAAAGAGCATCGTTTCGCGATGTTTTTTTTCTAATCATCATTGCGGGTAGGAAGGGTTCAATGAGGCTAAAAAGTGAAAGCCCCCAAAAGGCACATCAAGGTTTCCTAAAAATGGGTCACACTTAATTTCAACTTCATAGCACAATTTGGATTATGCGAGGAACAAATTCTAAAAATGAGGAAAATCGACCAAAAAACAACACATTCAAGGATGTAAGGGGGTTCAATGGGGCTGAAAAGTCGAGTCCTCAAAAAAAAAGCAAATCTAGGGTCCTTACTAAATGTACATGGCTAATTCAACTGGTTATGCGAAACTCAAAACATAAGAAAATACGATCAAAAAACCACACATTTGGGGCTGAGTAGTCGAGACCCTTAAAAGGCATATTTAAGGCTCCTACTAAATGTACATGTCTCATTTTAAGTTTGTAGCTCAACTTGGAGGGGAGTTATGCGAGGAACGAACTCAAAACATGAAAAAATACGACCAAAAAACCACATATTTGGGGCTAAGTAGTCAAAACCCTCAAAAGGCACATCTAGGACCCCTACTAAATGTACATAGCCAATTTCAAGTTTGCAGCTCAATTTGGAGGGGAGTCATGTAAGGAACAATCTCAAAAAATACAAAAAAATGTAAAAAAAACCTATTAAAAAACCTATTTTTGAGGGCTGTATGGGGGTGCAATGGAGCTTATAAGTCGAAAACCTTGAAAAGCAAATCTAGGACTGCAAGTAAATGTACATACCAAATTTCAACTTCCTAGCACAATTTGGTGGAGGGATACGGAAGGAAGAGCCAATTTTTATGGTCATAAAGGGGGAAACCCTTCATATCTCCCCTTCCAATTAAGATACGAGGCTCATTTTTGGATATGTTATACAACTTTTGATTCTCTATCAATTGGCTTATAAAGGGACAATTTTTGCGTTTTTGACCCTTCAGCACCCCCTCCCCCAAATTTGGGTCTGACTGAATTCTGAACCAAGTGAATAAATAATTTTAATGTTGGAGGAAAAAAATAAATAAGTATCTGACATGCCTAAAAATCGTTTTAATGGTCTTCTGGGACCTCGAAACGGATTTCATTGATAACCCCCCCCCCCCTTATCGGCCGTTCGTCGATAAACTGTAATAGCCTGCTTTTCATGGACAAAATGACATAGAAAATCAGATTAAAAAAGTGTATTTTAGAACAAATGTTTGATAATTTTGCTGCTGATTCGAAATTGATCTTCATGTAGAGTAAAATTTGTCGTACAAATGTATCTTTTGGAGGTTTATTTGCTCTCCTTTCCTCCCCTCTCCCACACCTCAATCTCATTTCATTCTGATTCCGTCTGGAGAAATTGGATTTATTGCTTGTTGTTCAATGATTATGAAGTGGTTCTCTGCCTTGAAGCTGTCTAAATTTGTCTCACCGAAGCATCAGATCTTTACTGATCATCTAAAGGTTCCCCTCAACTGCTGGAAATAATTACAGAAATCGTAGTTTGTGTAATTGAGAACGTGAACGTTGTAATTTGTTGGTAGATATTCGAGGTATGTTAGCTATAAGCAATGTAATGGAAAAATCAAGGTGCGAGTAAAGATTAGAAATATTTTTTACTCTTCGGTTAGATTGATCGTATAAATACATAATCGAACTTGTAACAAATTATCGTAAATTATACTCGTTGCCAAGTTTGTAATACGAGCACCAATCGTATTTCATGAAAGCCATTCGTCATTTAAATAATTCGCCAAATACACGTCTGCGAATTTCTGAGAATCTCTTACATGCGATAACATTGTATAATTTTATGTACTTGTACGTAGGTATTAATTCTATCGTACACACCTAACCTACCTAGTTATTAGTTTAATTTCTGCGAGATGTGTAGTTCGTTGAAATGTCGCATTCTTCGTAATTCGTCCAAAGCGTACACCTCACCTCACCGTACCTTGCCATACCATACCGATATTGTATTGTATACGCAGGGTACCTCTTCGCCTCCGCCTGTCTCAAATGGCGTCTTCGTCAGATGATTTTTCGCTGACACGACGACAACGACGACGACAATGTTTTTAATTGAAATTACTCATCTGTGTTTTTGCCTGGAAATGTTGGTAAAATTCTTATTATATAGTTCGAGGTACTTGTACGCTACTGTCAGTATTTTACTGCATGTTTTGTTAATGCTGGTGAATTCGTTTTCGTATTTTACTTACTAGTTTCTTATTATATACAACGTACGGTTGCTAGATATTAATGTATGCGACGGTGCAGCTCAGCTAAGAACGTGTCTGCTTTAAAAGGAAGATACGATACGACGAATAGTACGGAGGAGGGGGCGCGGTGCGACGTGGAATGGCGATGCCGTGGCGGTGACTGCTATAATACGAACGACTATAATATTTTGAAATTATCTAATACGAGAGGATTTAAGATTTATAAGCTTATAAGAAAAGAGTAAGCATATACCCGAAACGCGGCTGATGACGAAAGTGGTGGGGTGAAAGTGCTGACGTTGGCATGGCAAGGCATGGCAAGGCGCAATAGTGGCGCTGGCGTGAAAGTTTTTTGTCTCTTTCTCCCTTCTCGTGTGTGTATTTCTTTCTCTCTTTCTCTCTCTCTCTCTTACACTATTATACACAATATGTATTTAGCGACGTATTAGAAGTACCTATGTACATATAAACGTGTAATATGTACGGTATGTGATGTACTGTACCTATCCACCTATACCTATGTATCTACGTAGCTAGATATTTTCTTTATTACACATTTTACTGTGTACGTGCGATCGAAACGAAGGCGTATATGTACATAAAATTGATTATAAAATAATTCAACGACGATGACGACGACGACGACGACGACGACGAAGTTGTACGTGGAGTGGTACAAGATGTATATGTATATGAGGTGAGGTGGAAAGATGAAGGTGTCTATGGCTGAAGCGAGGGGTACAACAGATGCATACTGCACAGGCGTATACTTATCTTATGTACGTATGTGTACTTAGACTTACTCATACTCATCTATCGTATTTAATTAGGTTTTACAAATCTCTACCGTACACGTTGTGTGCCTTCGTCGTCGTAAAGAAGTTAAAATGGATATTTTGATCATTTACGTGTATTGGAAATAGGTCAGAAATTTTTTAGGTTGGGTTAAGACGCGATGATGAGATTTGAGATCGATGTGGAGCAGATATTTTCATCTTGGGAGAAGAGAAATATTTTATTAACATGTATTTATTTGGTAATCGTATAAATTGGTATTTAATTGGAAGTGGTTGGAAGGTAAATCGTGGAGAACTCCTTGCCCTCTGACACAAGGGTTTCCGTTATCCAAATAAGTATCAAATTATTTCTCCGATCAATTACATTGAATCCTAATCTGTGTTCATTTGATGAAAGAACATCAAAAAATCATATTTTCTGCAAATTTCAACGTCTATTTGCTCCGGAATTGTGCCTAGGTCAATTTAGTTGGGTTGGCTGAACAATAGGAGCTTATGAATTGTCAGTTGAACTCATCGCAATACATCCTTGTACGTTACTGTGACCTGAATACCAATTTTCAACCTCGTAAGTTGACTAGAAAAAACTTTACAAGATGTTCAATCCAAAGTTGTGAGAAAACCGGTTTATACCTCTTATAATTATTCTAAGAAACCGGTTTTGCACATCATTCTGACCGCAATGCCAATTTTCAACTTTGCTAGTCAGTGGGAATAGCTCTACAGAGTATTCAATTTATGGGATAGAGGAGGCGAGTAAACCGGTTTCTATTCCTTTTCAAGTATTATAGAAAACTAGTTCATACATTACTGTGATCAAAATTTCAATTTTCTACTTTTCAATCAAATTAGAAAGAACTTTACGGGATGTTTAGTTCATTTTTGTGGTAAAAATATGAGAAAACCGGTTCCTATTCAGTTCTAGTCATTTTAGGAAATTGGTTTTTATATCACTGTAATGGAAACATCATTTTCAACTTTGCAGGAAAAAGAGCAGGAAATGTTCAGTTTGTTTTTTCAAAGTATGAAGATGATAAAACCGGCTTCTATTCCTTATTCAAGTACATTGTTGAACCGGATTGGACATTAATGTGACCAAAACGCCAACCTTCAACTCTGCAACTCAATTAGGAACAGGGGAATGAGAAAACTGGTTTCTTCCACCATAATTGCTGGTTTTTACATTATTGCGAACAAAACTTCAATTTTGAACTTTTAAACTCAATTAGGTAAAATGAAACAACCGGTTTCAATTCCACCTTGATTGCTATAGAAAACCGGTTCATAGTACTGTACAAAACAGGTTTTTATTCCCTTCATATTCTTGTAACCAAAACGTCAAGTTCAACTTATAACTGGATTAGTTACAACTGTACCAGGTTGTTCGATTTATTGGGTAGGAGGGGATGAGAAACCGGTTCATATCCTCTACCAACTGTCCTTGGAAACAGGTTTGTGTATTACTGTGATCAAAACATCACTTTTCTGTTTTGTAAAAAAAACTGGTTTCTACCCCCTTTTAATCATTCAAAAAAACCGGTTTGTGCATTACCGTGACCAAATAAGCAACAGTTTCCAACTTTGTAAGTCAACTGGGAAGAACTTTGCAAAATATTTGGTTTATTTTTAGGCTGGAAATATGATAAAACCAGTTTTATCGTCTTCTAATTACTCAAGGAAACTGGTTTCTGGATAAATTATGCAAAGTTTTTGGCTCATTCTATGTCAAAACTACTCAAACTCGGGTCTTCGATTTCGTTCGAATTTTTTTTCGAGTTCTTCTCGGTGGTTTAATGAAATAATTACCGTCATACCGGCATTATCCCTACATGAGGGGGAGGGGGGTGTGACCCTTACAATTCTCGAATAATTGTGAGTTTTCGTCAAACAGCTCGACTTTGAAGGTTCATATTTTAAAAATGGTTATAGTCAGGTTGAATCTGTTTGCACAGTCTTGTTGGCAATTCAATGAAGATTCAAAATTGGCGTTAAAAATTTTAAAAGCTCAAATTCAAACTTTTGAGATGAAAGCTCAACTTTTCATAATGAGTTTAAAGATTGAAAGCTATCATTTAAAAATCACCACGAAGAAAACTTTTTATGCTAGTTTTACCTGACTAATTTTCAAAATTGGATCTCAGCACCCCTGAGGGGAGGGGGTACAAGGGGTTCTCAATTTTGGTAAAAGTTCAAAAAAATGGTAAAGGTAATGTGACACATGGATTTCTACTAATTCGAAGACTCTGTGTACGATTATTGGTTCGTTTTTCAGATCCGACCCCTCTAAATGCCCCCATCAGCCCCCTTTTCAATATGGTCAAAATTTAAAAAAATTGAAAAAACGAACTGACATATCGATTGTTACTAATTCAAGGTCACTGAGCACGAATATTCACTTATTTTTTGGGTACGTCCCTCGAGTACCCCCTTACCCACCTATAAAATGAAAAAATTCTTGAAAATGATTAAACAACGTGTAGCATATCGATTTTCACTGATTCGGCACCGCTGAGATCGAATATCAACTTACTTTCTCAATCCGACTCTTTCGCACTCGCGTGTTTCAAGTTTTCTAGTAATTTGAAGGCTAGTTTGAGGCACGAGGAAGGCGAAACGAGCATTTCTCAAAATTTTGTACAAAAAAATTCGAGATTGATTTTAAAAATTAAGCGATAATTTCAATTTTCTCGAAAGCAGAGCGAGTCGAACTCTCGATTTGTTTCCTCCCCTTCTCTCCACCCCACCTCCCTGCTTCCGAGTACAAAATAGGTTATGAAAAGTTGTTGTAAAACGATCTTGTTGGTTTAAGGTAGACGGTTGGAGCCGAGTTATACGTAGCTTCCATATTCGTTAAATTTGTACCCCCTCGTCTCTCCACCGCCAACAAGAATTAACTAGTTGGCGTGCATCTCTCGAGGAGAATACTACGAAGAGAAATCCTGTACAAAAAAAAAGTGCCAGATAAATTTTTTATTTTTCATAAAAAAAAAAGAAAAAGAATTGGAGAAATTTGTTATAAACATGCCCTGTGCGTACCGTCTCGCCTCATCTCTGTGTTTCGCTATTCGGATTATATTTTAAAATATATAATACTACGTTATACTATATTATAAGTTGGCGTATATAAGTATAAATTATTATAATACATACGTAAACGTAGCATATAATACGCCTTGTTGGGGAGGGGGGTGAAGGGAATTCGTTCATGTTTGTATATGTTAAATGTACATACAACATACATAACATACATACATACATATACATGAACGATACGAGCTTAGCATATGATTGCAAGAGGGCAAACGAGGCGAGGGCGGATTACGGCGGTGGCGGCATAAAAAAATATGACGTTAGTTGGTACGGTACTCGAGAGCGAGAGAGAGAGAGATAGATAGATAGAGAATACGTCTATTATGAGTAAGAGGAAGATGAGAACTGCTGAGCAAAACCGAGTGAAATAGATATAGGTGTACAGATAGATCGAGAGCTAGAAAGAGAGAGACAGAGAGAAATGTACCAGTAGTGTACCGGTAACTCGTTCGCTCGTGCTGTAACATATTAAAACTCTAGAACGCTTAGTTCGCCCCTCCCCCGCCCCCCTACCCTCATCATTCATCGCCTTATTTCACAGCCCGATGGTAGGTACAGCCCTCCCTTCGTCCCTGGCACCCATTTAACGGTGTAGTTTTTCGCGATATTTGCCACTGTGTGTGTGTGTGTGTGTGTGTGTGTGTGTGTGTGTGTGTGTGTGTGCTACGTTTACCTACCTACCTACCTATCTATCTACCGGTACATTGTATAGGTATGTGTGTTTGTGCGCTATGCGCCGCGTCTCCCTTATATTTTTTTTATTTATTTAAAATATTGCGATAGAGAAACGAAGAGCGAAGAGCGCAGAGAGCGCAAACGAATCGCAGATATACGGCTGTAATAAATCAACCTTTATGACGGCGAAGTGTAACATGCAGTACACACAGTTCAATTTCAAACGACATTCGTACACGTTCACGAACTTTTAATGTGCGTTATGTTGTTTAGAGCGAGAGAGAAATATTTATACGTATTATTTAGTTGTATGTAGGTATCCGTATCTGTGTAGGGATAGGTATTAGGTAGTGTGTATGTATGTGTACTAGAACACACAACCGTATCCATGCAGGCGCCTATTGAAGAACGAACAAGAAGGAAAAGTGGTAGCTTACGTATCAGCACAAGATGGCGAAGCTATCTCTACGAGGAGGCTACGAAAATGAAAATGAAAATGAAAAAAAAAAAGAAAAAAAGAAAAACGAATCAACGATTTATTCGTTTTTTCAAACACACGCGTATTGGTTTTGGAAAGAGGTTGTAGATAGGAGGGCTGGAGGAGATCGATGGTTTATGAGATGTTTACTTTATCAGTTAAAGGATACCTACTTAATCGTATCTGTGTACCTACCTGCTAACGAATAGTACACATAGCTATATTTCTGTATTATGATAGACCATCGTATCGAAATTCCAACTAATTGATAGGGTAATACTATGTCGAAAACACTCTGAAGCCAAATTTTCATCTGTTGGAGTTGATTTTTGGCTCAGGGGGAGGGGGGGGGTTCAAAATTTTTCAAGTGATCGAAATTTCCGAATTTTGCCAATAATCGTATAATAACTGACTGAGAATTGTACAAATAAATTGTGTGTAGTTTTTAAAAATTTTTTAGCATTTTTTTCAATATTTCAAATTGATACTTGATTTTTGTGAAATTTTTTCATCACGAAAAACATGAATTGCTAAATGATTGAAAACCCGTTAAAATGCTTCTCGAAGCTCTAATGAAGCTACAGGCCACATTTTCAATATCCTAGTTTAATTTGGAAGGGATATGTGCGGGACAAATTCGAAAAAATTTGGTAAAAAAGTGCAAAAAATTACTGTTTGGGGGGGGGAGTAAAGTGTTGCAAATGAACTGAGAAGTTGAAACCCTCAAGAAGCATGTGTGGGACCCTTTCAACAACAGTTCATGCCAAATTTAAACTTCCCAGCTAGCTAATTTTTGTAGGGAACCTGTGCGTTGGGCAAAATCCCCCAAAACAGTCAAGAGCCCCCGAGAAATACTACTTTTTCGAGGGTTGTGAACAGATGCGATTGGATTGAATAGTTGAAACTCACCAAAGGCGCACTTTAGGACCTTGGCTGAAGCGACATAACAAAATTTGAACTTTCTAAGTTAATTTTAAACAGAGATATGGGTAGGATAAATCAGTGGACTAAAAACAATGTTTTTTTGGGGGCTGTAGCAGGATACAATGGAACTGAAAAGTTGATACCGCCGAAAGGCACATTTAAGACCTGTACTAAACCTACATATCAAATTTCAACCCCCTGGCTCAATTTGAATGGTTTTTTTCAAGGTTAAAAAAGGAGAAAACCATTCATATTTCCTTTTCTAATTGACATGGAAGGCTGATTTTTTAGATATGTTGTGCAACTTTCGATTCTTTATCAATTGGTTCGACATAAAACACGTTCAGCAATTCCTCCCTCGCTCATTTAGATTCGACAGATTTTTGTGTCAAGGTCATCCCCACTCCACTCTGAGGCTATCGGCAAAATTTTAATGATTTTGGTCGGTATGGAAAGGAGCCTTTTTTGAGGGTGAAAAAGGAAAAAAAATGTTCATATCTCTCCTTCTAACTGACCTAAGAGACTTATTTTCGGATATGTTATACAACTATGGATTGTCTATCGATTATCCGAAAAAAAGAACATTTTTTGCGATTTTAGCTCCTCAGCACCCCCCCCCCTAAATTTGGGCACGGCTGAATTTTGACCCAAGGTCGTCCACTCTCATTTATATCTAATCCGTCACCAAACTGAGTCTATTGACCGAATTGAAGCGATTGTGGTCTGTATCGATCAAAGTAAATGATTTTAGTCTTCGGGAGAAAATAAAAATAAATACTTAGAACTTCATGCACCAAAAGGAGGTCAAGGTCAACTAATTTTTCTCAGCATTTTGATTTGAAATCTTAAAGTCAATGTCCATTGTTTTGACGAGTCAACTTCAAATATCTCTAATTTTGCTCAACATTTCATCTTAAAATCATAAAAACTTCCTTCATAAAATAAGTCCACTGATGTCAGTCCAATGATTATGTCACACTGTTGTTAGTCCACTAATAACATCTCTAATTTTTCTCGAAATTTCAACTTGAAATCATAAAATAAGTCCACTAATGTCAGTCCAATGATGACGTCACACTGTTGATAGTCCACCAATTACATCTCTAATTTTTCTCAGCATTTCAACTTGAAATCATGAAATCAATCCTTCATAAAATAAGTCCACTGATGTCAGTCCAATGATGACATTACGCTGTTGATAGTCCACCAATTACATCTCTAATTTTCCTCAGCATTTCAACTTAAAATCATGAAATCAATCCTTCATAAAAATAAGTCCACCAATGTCATTCCAGGACATAAAAATCTATCCTCTGATGTCAGTCTAATGATGACGTCACACTGTTGATGCTCAACTATTGACGATTTTTATTAAAATAACTGATACGTCCAAAAACAGTCCTAGTGGCTTTCTAGGACCTCAATGTAAAACCTAATTTTAAGCTAGAAAACTTACCTAAGTCTCTTTTTATGTAGTTTCAAAAATTTTGAATAAAATGTTAGCTCCCTCTCGCCTAGGCAGGTGCTCTAATCAATTTTTCCGCTCGAACATTTGAATGTCTTTCTGAGGTTTTTTGACATAAATCAGGGGAGGCGAGTTTTTGAGATTTTTTGCGAGTAATGCAGACTCGTCATCACTCCCCCCCTCCCCTCCCACCATTGTTTACTCCTTCCGTGTCATCGCTTCTAACTGCCTTCTAACTATCTTTATTAGAAAGTTAATCTTCAGGTAAAAGAGGGAAATGAATGGAGTTTTGAGAATCATCATGTGGCATGCCATGAACTTGAGGATATTGGACTGTGTGTGCATACGAACGAAAATGGAACAACTGTATAGAAAGGGCTTGTTTCGAAGTTGCCCAAGTTCCTTTTGATCATTTCATTTTTTTTTCTGCACGTGAAAATTATGCAATTCGTTCGATGCTGATGAAAATCTCCTCTCAAATTCGGTTAATAACTCCTACTTTGTGGTAGGTTGAGGGGATAGCAATAAAAATTTATTTTTTTACCGGTAAAATTCGACCCTGTGTTAAATTTAGGGAAAAACTGAGCACGTAAAGTTCAAGGCGCGCAAGTCGACCCTAATTGAAAAACTATCCGAATCGGTGGTCTTCACTCTATCTCTCTCTATCCTATCGTGACAGCTGGTCGTATATC
This sequence comes from Ferrisia virgata, assembly GCA_900060175.1. Taxonomy (NCBI): domain Eukaryota; kingdom Metazoa; phylum Arthropoda; class Insecta; order Hemiptera; family Pseudococcidae; genus Ferrisia; species Ferrisia virgata. The sequence continues at coordinate 37,576 of FIZR01017896.1, forward strand.
AAGCAGTCTAACACGAATGCAGTAAGCCAACAAGTGTCGGTCTATGTCATCGCGACAAAAAGAAAAAAAAAAAGGAACGCAACGTCGCGTCTTCGTCGTAGTCTCTTTTCTATACACATTCTTTACTGTGATGTGTAAGTTATATACGAAAGCTTGAGAGAGTTGAAATAAGAAGAGAATAAGATAGAAGTGGAAGCAACGAGAAGAAAAATACAGTTCGTCGATGCTAGGTTGTATTTTCTTGGCCTTTTTTTTTCCTCTTCTTCTTCTTCTTCTTCTTCCTTTCGCTACTCGAGATAATAACAATTGTGTAGAGGCGTCTTACGTCTCTCAGCAACGATGAAGAAAGAGAGAAAAATGAAAATGGTGGAAAAAAAAAAGTTGTCGAGAAAGTTGCGCACGGTTAGGGAATGCTGTAACGTGTACCACTATTTTATATAGGGTTAGATGAATGTATAGCTATACTTGGGTGGATCACTGAAGAAAGCTCAAGCAGCCGGAAATAAGCGGTTAGAGGATTTTTTTTTATTTTTCTCTTTCTTCGCCTTTTTTTTCCTGTGCCTTATTTTTTGTACAAGTCGCGACGACCGACATCGAGCCTGTGCTCCGTCTCGAAAAGTCAAGCTCTGCGGATAATTGACGATGTTTTTACGCGTCGTAGAATTTTACCAACGTGCAGCGTCTTTTTCCTGTGTTATTTTTTCATCCAACGATAAGAGTGGTTGTGTGTGTGTTTTTTTTTTTACGTTTGTTAAGATTCGATGTAAATTGAGAGGAAAAAAGTATCGTGATAGATGGGGATTTGTACGTAAGTTTTTTTTTGTAAGTGATAATGAAATGAAATACGAGCAGTGTACATTATTAGAGTGATTTTTGAACAATCAGAAGGGTGAAGGGGGAACAGGGAAGGGGATTTCCTACGTATTTTTTGTTGTTTAAAAGTCTTCGTTATGGGAAACTGGAATTTGACACGTAAAGGTTATGGGTGGTTAACAATGTTAAATTTGCTCCCCCAGTGGTTTCGAGCTGATACTTAGGTGGTAGTTAGGCACTGTTGAGAAACATTCCTCATCAAAGTTTTAGCCCCTTAACCCCATTGGTTTTCGAGTGGGTGGCTCTAAGTTAAAATCACATATAAATTTTTTTTGAAAATGCTAATCGATCGATTTGCACCATTTTTTGATATGTTGTAGACATACGTGTGGGGCATTTTTTTTAAAATTAACACTCCCCTCCCCCCGTCATTGGCTCCTCAAATGCCCTTTTGAAAATTTTATTAATTTTTTTAATGTGGATAATGGCTTTGTACAATTTTGAAATCATGTTTTTTATATGTATATTAGACCCCTTCATAATATATATTTTTTTCAAAATTTTAGCACGTGTGCGCCATAGTCAAAATTTGAAGAAAAAAAACTCAAAATAAGAGGTTAAAATGGGAAAATACTCGAAAATTTTTGAAAGTTTTAATAATTTGTGTTCAGATACGTAATAAACGATATCGGAGACGTGAAAAATTCCCGGGAACTCCTATTCTCCTCATAACCCCCCCCCCCCCTGTATCAACCTCCCAAAGGCTATTCGCAAAATGGCAATATTGGTGTCGTTTTCATACGTTTCGAAGCTCCTGAACATGAATTTAAAGTCGAATTCGCAATAAGTACCTTATTTTCTGGAAATCTTGGCATAAAAGTATATTTTTTCACTGCAATTTTGAGATATTCGATTTTTCTTCTACTTGCTCTATACATAGTGGGGTTGGTGGGGGGGGGCTAAAACGTTGGTTAGGGATGTTTCTCGATTGTACCTACCTAGCACCTAAGTATCAGCCCGAAATCGCTCGAGAACAATTTTAACATTGTTATTTTTACCCATAGCCTTTAGGAAAGAGTCTTTTAGACTTTTCTACTCTCATCTCAATCTTCTGCAGGTCAAAAAATTCTAGTTTAGCCCTTGTAAAAATTTACCTAGGATGATTTTTTTTTTCCTAAAGAGGATTCTCAGTAGGTTTTGTAGCTTTTACGATGGAATGCTGATCATGAGATGCAGATGGAGAGCTGTGGAGATGATACCGAACGAATCATTTAAACATAGTTACTAATTTCTGTTGCTAACAAAACGAACGCGCCGAAAGTAAAAGAGAAATCATACCGTCCTTGCCATGGTTTTTAGTTTTAATTAAAGGATGACTTCGCACGTATGAATGTATATTAAAAAGATTAACGCGGATTTAACACCTTTGTTGTGGACAATCGTATGGAAGTTACCAACATAAACGATGAGGGTGAAAAAAAAAAACCGTGTCCTGGCTTAAATTAGACCATCAGCTTTGCATACAAGAGCGAACTTTTTCACTCTAGAGAAAGAGAAACATGCCAGATGAAAGAGGGGGGGGGCGTAATTCTCATACGCTTATGTGTTAAGTGTTTTCTATTCGAGTGGTAAGTTGGTAAATTGACTTTTTTTTTTCAATTTTCGTTGATATTTGTCGTTTCGATGTACAAAATGAAAGAGCACGAAAACCATTCGTCCAAAAGAAGAGCAATTAGCCAGTGAATTATACGTTGTTAATTTAATATAAATAATTACGAATTGAAATTCTAGGTTTGTATAAGTGCAGTGTAATCGTTGGTCGTGAGTAACATAATCCAACCGTGTAATGCTACATTGACGCAGTAGAGATGCCTGTATTATGTGATTTACGTAAATATTGAATATTGACAAACATTTTTAGCAAATAAATGCGATAAATATAGAAATCATAAATACAATCAACACAGCGTTTGGCAACAGTGCAAAAATAACTATGAGAATCGCGTAATGAAGATAAATACGTGTGTATGTGGAAAATGGGTGAAAGTGTGTGCGTGTGTACGAGTACAATGTGCATTAATAATGTAAGTTTAGCAGTGAGCCAATGAACTGTTGAATTTTCGGATTGGTTCATCGAAGACTGATGAAAAAAGTAAATACATAAGATAGGACAGGGAAGAAATTATGATGCTGGTGTAAATGTCGAAATATCGATTTTTATACGAAATTATCTTTCAAAGATGCGAGTAGGAGGCTGGTATACGATTAAGTGTGGAAATTCCCTTGTTACTAAATATAGGTAGAATAGGTAGCTGGTGAAGAAATGTCGCATCTTAAACAAATTTTTTTTAATAATTTTGTTTGAGCAATTTAACATAGGAACATTTGCGTGAAAAAAAAATCTAAAAGAGAGATTGTTCGAGATATTCAAATTTTATAATTTTTAGCTACGTTGCCAAGTCTACAAAGTTGAAGAAAATTAATCGTTAAGGTTTGGCAAAGTTCTCACTTCGCAAGTAATGATGTGCATGGAATCGTTTGCGCAGATAAAATATAAATTCCAAGGGGAGTGGAATACGTTCTGATGCCATGTTGCCAAATACGATCGCATTTTGGCCATGTTGCCAAATTGTTCTAGATGTCTTGAAAAATTCTTCTCGTATTGTTAGTTCTTTTATAAACAAAGAGGATAACTGAGTAGAACGCCATGAATAATAAACTTGAACAGGGAGGGATGGGTTTTCTTTTAATGCTAGGTTGCCAGATGTACGATTTTAATGAGAAAAATGAGCTAAATTGATACTTTACCGTCTGAAGAACTTGATATTATTCTGAAAACAGTTTGTATTTTGATACATTAATTTTCTTCCCTACGCTTAAGTCACCATAAGCCTGATTTTCTCTGTCATATTATCGATGAAAACCAGGCTGTTACGATCGATCAACTTACGCAGTGTTGGCGAGGGGGGGGTGAATCAACAAAATCCGTTTTGGGCTCTAGAAAACGACCAAAATCGTTCTAATTCGGCCAATAGGCCCAGTTTGGCTGTGGATTAGGTATATTCGAGCGGGAAAGACCTTGGGTTAAAATTCAGTCATGCCCAAATCTGAGGGAACGGTGCTGAGGGGCTAAAATCGCGATAATTGTCCCTTTTTAAGTTAATCGATAGACATTCCAAACTTGTATAACATATCCAAAAATCACCCTCCTGGGTCAGTCAGGAGAAGGAGAGTATAAAGAATTTTCCCTATTTTGAACCTTGAAAAAATCTTGCTCCTCCCCTACCTCCCCCTCCAAAATTGAGATAGGAAGTTGAAATTTGGTATGTAGATTTAGTACAAGTTTTTAGCTCCATTACTAGCTCGAAATCGCTCAAATTTGGCTAATAGGCTTTAAGTGCAGGCGTATTATGTATACATGAGTGGGGATGACCTTCAGTCAAATTCCAGTCATGTCCAGATATAAGAGGGAGGATGCTGAACGTCAAAAATCGCGAAAATTATTTATTTTTTAATAAATTGATTACGAATCAAAAGATGTATAACTTGTCTAAAAATCAGCTTCCTATGTCAATTTGAAGGGGGGGGGGAGTATAGCTATTTTTTGTCTTTCCGACCTTGCAAACAAGTAAGTTCCTCGCATAACTCAAATACGAATTGAACTATGAAGCTGAAATTTGCTGCGTAAATTTAGTAAGGGTTTGAGATGTGCATTTTGTAGATTTTGCCGCCCTTTCCCCTTGTATTTTCAGATCAAAACTAAGCAAGAAGTTGAAATTTGGGATTTAGATTTGGTCGCGAGGGTTTAGACTTTTCTGCTTTGTTGCACCTTTTCAAAGCCTGAAAAAAGTACATTTTTTGAGTTATTCTAGCCTATTTCTTGCCTCCAGATTGAGCCTGGTAAATTCAAATTTCGTATGTCGATTTTAGTAGGTGTGTGGATGTATATTTTTGGGTTTTGACGTTTCGGGCCAATTGACCCCCGCCCCCGCCCTATTGACATAGCCCTTTTACAGCATCTAAGAAGTTGTTTTTTTTTTTTTGGCGTATTTTTAGCCTGATTTTCTGTGTCATATTGGCAATGAAAACTAGGTTATTACAGTCTATCAACCAACGGTGAATGTGCCGGGGAGGAGGGGGATATCAACAAAATCCGTTTTTGGATCCTAGAAAACCATTAAGACGATTTTTAACCATGTCAGATACTTATTTATTTTTTTCCGCCAACATTAAAATTATTTACTCCGTTCGATACCGACCAAAATCGCTCCAATTCGGTCAGTCGGCTCAGTTTGGCGCTCGATTAGATACATATGAGTGCGGATGACCTTGGGTCAAAATTTAATTTTACCCCATTTTGGGAGAGGGGGTGCAGAGGGGTCAAAAACGCAAAAATCGACGTTTTTTTAGGCCAATTGATAGTGAACTAAAAGTTACGTAACATATCCAAAAATTAACCTCCTAAGTCAATTAGGAGGTGGCTGGGTATGGAGTTTTCCTCCTTTTTGACCCTGAAAAAGCGGTGTTCCTCCCCTATCTCCCCACCAAAATGAGCTAGGAAATTGAAATTTGTTATGTACATTCAGTTGAGACCTTATGTGTGCCTTTTGGGGGTTTCAACTTTTTAGCTCCATTGCACCCCCCTCACAGCCCCAATGAAAGTGGTTTTTTGATCGGGTTTTCTGATTTTTTGAGTTTTTTGAGTTTATTCACCTCATAAACTCCCCTCCTAATTGAGCTAGGAAGTTGAAATTAGGCATGTGCATTTAGTAGGACCCTAGTTGTGACTTTTTTGGGGTTTCGACTTTTCAGCCTCATTCTCCTCATCATCACCCCCCCCCCTCAATCATAGTCTCACGTATATAGTTTTTTAGTAGTTTTTTTTTTATTTTTTTGAGTTTATTTCACCTCATATCTCCCCTCCAAATTGAGCGAAGAAGATGAAATTAGATATGTATATTTTATTCGGGTGCTAGATGTGCCCTTATCACCTCAATATAAACCTTCACTTGTACACTGCCATTGATTGAAAATAGTCGTAGCAGAGCACTGTGCAATGTTTATCGAAAACTATGCTGAAAAATCAACGCATCTCGGTGCTTTTTGTTGTTTATTTTTTCCGCATTAAAATGAAATGTTTAAAATTTGCAAACTTGTTGTCTCTTCTGACCTTATAAATAATACTTATGGCATTTGCAGGACCTAAGGTTAGAAGATGCGATTGCGAATTTGATGATTTTTTTTCTCGCTTCGATTGGTGTCTCTTAGCTTCTTACCACACGTACGAATACGAATAGAAATGAAAAAGCAAACAATACGTGCGATATGTTTTCGTTGAAAATTTTCGTACTGCGCAGATACGCGAGGTAGCTAAATTAGTCCAAACGCCATAAGTTTTCTTTCGCCTAGTTCACGCGGTAGTATCGAGCAGAAAGTTTTTCAAATACACGCGAGCGGTTTCGAATGTGAAAACAATAGCTTCCTCGTGCGAAGACAGCTGTTTAATAAATAACGATGACTACGTTCTGTTGTACATTATTTCGTATTGTAATAATTAACGTTAGTTCGAGAGCATCAACGACGACGATGACGATGACGACGATGTCTTCGCAGTCTTCTATACGTATATTTCGTATGCGTACGAACGTATGTAGGAATTTTTCAAGTCGCTTTGTTGTTCGACAAAAACATCTTTTCGACGATGTTGCAAAAAAAAAAAAAAAAAAAAAAGGGGGGGGGGAAAAAAAAAAAAAAAAAAAAAAAAAAAAAGGTGGGCGTGCAAATTTGAAAATTTTCGAGCACAGCTAAGCGTTGGTTTTTGAGAATTCTGTGCACGTACGATAAACGTACAGTATGAGGGATCCGTGCACTGTGTTCACAGATTGATAGGGTAGGAGATGTGCAATTAGATGGATAGAAGAAGTGAAAAAAATCGTGTATCGAAGAAGACAACAACGACGACGACGACGACAACGGTGTTTGCCAATATTTGCAATTATTTACTTTTTTATACAACAATCTTCGTCGTTAGATTGTTCGATGGTATAACGAAGCTGGAGTAAGATGGTACCTGTCTCTGTCTCTCTCTCTTTCTCGCTCATTCTAAACAGCGTAATATTACGCGGTGGCGTTGATATTGCTTCTGCTGCGAATATTTGTAATACGACGACAAACGCCATTGTTTATTATTCACGTATGCCATTTATCAGCTAGATTTTGAACTTGAAAAATAATCATCACGTTTGAACGTGCTTGGTGGTATTTTCACGTATCTCGAGTCTGTCGTCGATGTAACCAAACCATAGGCTTCTGTGTTTATCTGTTGGATTTGGATTGGTACATTGTAGACTTACGTCGTTTTTTCTAACGAAAAAATTTCGAATTGATTCGAAAGCTTGGTTGAAATAAATCAGACTTAGAGTTCAACGGATGCTGAACTGAGGTATCATCTGTTGACCTTTTTTGGGGGGTGTTTGTAGGAGATCTTCGCTTGGATGTAGGCTGATATCAGTCTGAAGGATGCTGAAATCAATTTCTACAATTGCTATCTTGCTCCTCTCTTTTCCACGTGTTTCGATTGAGCAGAATTTCAAAACATTAACGGTGGTCTGAATTTGGAATTTTTAGATGCATGTTGAAGTGGAAAATATCTCATATAAATCTGTATACGAGAATAAGACTTGGCTAAATGTATAAATGGCAGCGTAGGAAAACGCTTCTTCCATGACCTATCCGAACTATGCTCGTTTGTATCAAAAATTCGCCGCCAAGGTATATAACCGTCTCGTCGTACATCTGGATTCTGTCGAGTGCGACGAAGAAAAAGAGGGAAATGAAAACGTCGGTGTCGGTCGTCGATAGCAGAACGCTTAAGATAGCGATGATGAAAAAAGAAAAAAAAAAGAAAAACGAAAAGAAAAAAACTACAGGAAAAGAAAAGAAACGAAACCGAGAAGAAAATCTTCCCCGAAGGGTAGACCACCATAGAGAGACGTGATTACTGGAAAAGCTCACTCACACTGGTACACTTCGAAAGCATCTAGAAAGACAAAGGTAACGACAAAGAAGAAGAAGACGACGACGACGACGACGACAACGACGACGATGATGATGAAAAACAGACTCGACGCGAACCGACGCGACGTTGTTATCTTCAGTTTGTCGTCGTACGAAATTCGATTATGTAAGTGGCGCACTCTGGCGGTAAATCGATTTCACCAAAGATACCCCTTTATGCCATCTCCGCTGTACTCGAGATATAGGTACTGTTCTTCCAGACAAAGGGCCAAAGAGTGGTGTTGGTGTGTAAAAGAAATCGTCGAGTTTTACTCGGGATTTTTTTTTCCCTTCGTTGGCGCTTTGATTCGACTAAAGAATTATCGTGATCGGTGGAGTGGCGGGACCGAGACCGAGACCGGGACGACGGAGGCACGGGCGCGATAAATGTTGGAAAAAAAGCTTCCTTTTTACTCGTCACTTGTTGATATACCTAAACGCGAAGCTTTTTTTTTTTTTTTTTTTTCAAAGGGTATGCAACTTTTAGCGTGGTTTCCTCCTGGTTTTTTTTTCGGTGTGGCGCTTCGGTTACGTGTTTTTTTACTCTCTTTTTCGTGTAGTTTTTTTTTTTTTTTTATTTTTATTTTCTATTTTTCATCATCAAACCACGTTGCGCGTTTATTCGCATCGTATTGTGTGGCGTATACGTGTACGCTTAATCCTTGAAATCTTCAAACGGTTTATTCAACCGTATTCGTGTATACGTTGTATCGAGTGGTGGTTTTTTTTTTTTTACCTTCGCGTTTTTTCACACCGCACCGGGTTATTTTGCAGCTCGGATGTGCCAATAAAACGTATAGAAATGGAGTAATTTTCACGAATAATTGGCAGCATTTTTTCGTCGATGTAAATGACGTTGGTGTTTGGTTGTTTCCTCTATGCCTTTATTCGGCTTTCGCGTAAGGCTGTCGTTAATTCGAAACGATTTGGGAGTAAACTCAAACGAAAGTTTGTTTGATTTATTTGTCGGAGCGGATTCTTTGTTTGTAAAATACCTTTAAACGTACGTGGGCGAATTTGTTAAGGATGGCTTATTTTAAGCTGTAAGAGGTAGATACATATGTATGAAATACTTTGTTATTCTCAGTTGGCGGATGTTTTTGTTTCTTTGAATGGAAGTTGAGAAAATATTCTTTTGTATATTCTGTATCGTTGGATGCGAGAAGCAAGTGTACTGAATCAATGATCTTCTTAAACGTCGTGATATAAATTCAAAAAAGATGGCCATTTTATTTTCAAAACATTGTGAAACCGTTTTGAAACCCTTCAATTTGGCATTTTTGGAGTCTTGTGAAATTATTTCAAAAATACTGCTACGAGTAAGAAACCTGTCTGTGTCAATGAAACGTTAAAACTTCTTGAAAACGTTATTGAAGCATTAGACGTAGCGTAAAAAACTAGCAAAATGTTTCTGAAATGATATGAAGCGGTTTCGACATCATTCTGAAACCGGTTCAAAATCATATGCAACCAGTTTATCTTGATTTTACCTATAACTGGTTGTGTAACTGGTTCCATGTCATTCAATAATCAGTTGTAAAAAAAAGCTTCAAAATCGCTGTGAAACTGGTTCAGGATCATTATGCCACCAGTTGACCGCAATTGTATAATCATGTGTGCAGTATAAGTTCTACATCATTTTATAAACGGTTAGGAAATCTGTCGTAATATTTTATAAAATCACTTTAAAATCATTATGAAACCGGTTCAAGATTATCATTCAACTGGTTCATCATTGCTGCATAACTGGTTGTGCAACAAGTTCTACACCCTTTTATGAGCAGTTATGCAGTCAGCCGAAATATTTTATAAAATTGCATCAAAATCATCATAAAACCGGTTCAACATCATCATGTAACCAGTCCAACAATATTGTATCTATAACTCGTCATACAGCCGGCTCTATATCATTCTATATCAGTTATAAAATGAAATAATCTTCAAAATCATTGTGAAACCGGTTCTAAATCATCATGAAACCGGTTCGCCATTATTGTGTGATCGCTTTTGCAACCAGTTCTGCATAATTTTACGAGTAATTTGTTGTGAAATCAGTGGAAATATTTTTTGTAATCGCATCAAAATCATCATAAAACCGGTTCAAAGTTAATTATGCAACTAGTCCATCAATATTGTATCGATAGCTGGTCATTTTATACCAGATATAAAGTAAAATTAGTTTCGAAATCGTCGTGAAACCAGTTCTAAGTGAATATGAAACCGGTTCTCCATTATTGTATGATCGGTTATGCAATCAGTTCTGCATAATTTTAAAAGCAGTTTGTTTTGAAATCAGCCGAAATAGTTTATAAAATCGCACTGTAACCATTGCGAAACTAGTTCGTGATCTTCATGCAACCGGTTCATTATTGTTGCATAATCGGTTACGCAGCTAGTTCTACATCATTTTATAGGCAGTTATGAAATCATCTGAAATATTTGATAAAATCGTAATAAAATTATTATGAAACCGGTTCGAAGTCATCATGCAACCAGTGCATCGTTACTAAATAACTAGTTTTGCAAGCAGTTCCACATAATTTTATTAGTTGTTATGAAATAAATTCAAATATTTCATGAAATCGCTTCAAAATTACTAAGAAGCCGGTTCTATATCATCATGCAACTGGTTCATCATTATTGAATAACCAGTTATGCATCTAGTTCCACATCATTTTATAAGCTCTTAATTATGAAATGAACTCAAATGTTTTATAAAATTGCATGAAAATCATCATTAAACCAGTTCAATATTATCATGCAACCGGTTCGTCATTATTTGATTGCACAACTAGTTCCACATCATATACTATATGTAGTTTTGTAATCAATTCAAATATGTCACAAAATAGCTTCAAAATAACTATGAAACCAGTTAATATTATCATATATAGTGTTATGGAGCCAGTTCTACAGAAACCGATTGAAGAATATATGAATCATGGAACTGGATCAGAACTATTACTCGACTCGTGTGAAATTCATTTGATAAAAATGCCCCGAAATTGATTTTAGGATGTGATGAAACCAGTTTAAAAATGCCACGATCCTCACGAAACCGGTTTTCATCCGTTTTAAAACCGGTTCTAACATTTATTGCGCTATTTGTTGACGAATGAAAAGAATTAGCTTATATGTTTGGTTCGTGTGTACTTCCATTCATAATCCTTTTTCCTCCTCTCTCCTCCCTCTTCCCTTCCCTCCAATTTAAGATTACGCTTATTATAATATCAATTTTGTAAGATTTTGTACTTGTATGATTTTCATAATACCTTTCACTTTGTACGTATTTTATTAATTGGTATTTGTTTTAATTTCTGTTTTAGGTAAGTGTTTTAGCAGTACAATCGACTAATTCATCTAGCAATGAATTACTTATCGTTTAACTGGCACCATCGAGGGTATCCAGCGTTGTTTTCATTGACGATTTGTTCGAGAGACGCTTTTATGTACGAACTAAAAACATCACGTGCGCGCGCGGTAAGGGGTAAATTTATCAATTTTCGGTGCAGTCTGCTCGTCACAGCTGCTACACATTGCATGCAATATCATTATCAAAACGAGTGTATGCGATATATATATATACGGAGCACGTATATAGTACGTATGTAATGGTACCTACAACAAGCACCTACACTGTATGAGAACGATAGATAATATACGAGACGAGTATATGTGTAGTATTTTCACGCTGTCCACACACAACAGCGAGTAAATTATGGCGCACAGTAGTGTGCTAAATGAATTGAATAGATAAGTTGTCGGCGGTGTCTGAGTGACTGAAAAGTGTGAAAGGTAGGAGAGGGATACAGAACGCTGTATGCAGATTATACCTACCTACCTACGTTGGTACATCGAGCACCAAATGATTTTAATGTTTAATTCGCCATCCTACCGTGTTACATCAGCGCTGAAGTTGTGTGTCATTCGGGAACTCCTGATTATTATGAATTATCGCTGGACTGAGAGTGATACGTTATAAATGTTTAGTACTCGTACATTATCCATAAGCTAAGGAATAAGAAGCCAGACGAAGGAAGGAAGATATCAAATAAATCAATGACATGGTTGCAAAATTGAATTTTTATTTTTTACCATTTTTGGTGTATTTTAATTTTCACTAATATGGGGGGGGGGTAAAGTTAAATGCTCACTTCATTCTTTTTGCTTCTGAAATACTATGTATCAGGTGAGTGTATTTCGTCGATGATGGAAATATGGTAAAGGTGACCGTGACGAAGGGCTATTATAAAAGGTTGCATGTTACGGGTGGGTGTTGAAACGTTATTTTGGCCACCTTCATTCGATGAGCTTTCCGTTTCCAGCGGCGGTTACAGCCGAGGAGTAATCATAGGTAATTGTTTTCTTCAAAGCTCTCGTTATGACGATTGGTTTGTTTTTTTTTTTTTTTGTTTGGCCAGGCCCCTTCGAACGAGGATAAATTTTGGATTATTAATCGCGTTAATTAAGCTCGTGCTGTAGCATCCGGTCGTCGACGATGTTGGTACGAGCAACGTATCGCCAGCAAGAAAGGGTTAGGCTTTGGCGTTGACGAGTGAAATTACGTTAAAGGTGGATTACAGTGGGAGGGAGGGAGAGAAGGCGAGATATACAACGTGTCGGTAAATGAGTATAGATAAGATAAGGTGGCGGTGACAGGAGGATCGCGTGCAGTGGAAATGTTTGTTTTAGCTGGTAAAGGTTTAATTTAAACAAAGCTTTTTTTTGTTGTTGTTGTTGTTGTTGTTGTTTCGTATACATATATCTAGGTAGTTAGTATACTCGTAGTATGTGGTTTTAGTGAGGTGTAGGTATAATATGGTACCTCTACCCGCCTGTCAGCATAGTACACCTTTAAAATCGTGTACAAAAACGGGACACGAACTGTTATCACCGATCCTGCCGCTTGTCGTGCGAAACCAACGCTCTGCGGGGTTTAATCTTAATTTCCGATGAATTTTTTTCCACCTTTTTGTACTCCCCTGTATCACTCTGGTCCGCGTATTTAATTGCGACCATAGTAATTAACGGGTGCGCCAGCGTTATACTTCATATATATATATATGCGTAGCTAGGTAGGTAGGTAGCTAGGTAGATAGGTAGGTACGAGGGTTTTTAAGAAAATTAAGGCGGTCGGCGATATAGTTAGACTGACTGGTAGCTGCTATAGGAAGGAGGCGACGATGGTGGCAAAAAATTGAAAAAAAAAAAAATGCTTTTAGCCGGATTAAAATATGGAAAAACGATACGTCGTCGCCGCCTATTTTTGAATTATGATTTGTTTAATGCGTTTTCGCATCGTTCGGCGCGGCGCGGCGCTTTGCGACTCGACGACAACCGCGACCGAGGCCGCAGCACGCAACAGTACCGCCACCAAGGAGAGAAATAGTCTAAAAAATTAATGAGTTGTCAGGATTTTAGCGCGATGGCGATAGCAGAGAAAGAGAGTGTGTGTTTTTGGGTTGAAAAAAAATGCGAAAAAAAAAAAAAATTGCTCGGCAAGGTCGGTCTACGTCGCCGCCTCGCTTTCGCCTTTTTGCGCGAAAGCGCTCAGCGTCCTCCAGCCGTCGCCTTTTCGCAGCCAAGATTTGATTAATATACGTCACGTGTGTTGTGGCTTTTGTACTTTTCATTGTGTATGCTGTTTATCGTATGGGTATGCGTATTTGTGCCACAGGGAGGCAGATAGTTGCACGAGTGGACGGGTGAAAGGTGGGGAGGGGGTATCAGATATGTGTACGGTATGTCTATATGCGTACGAAACGAAGAGAGCTGGCATAGGGGTGTCGAGCTGGATAATTTCACGAGTTATGTGGACGTTTGTGTCGGATGGCGTGCGGTTATTTTTCATATTTTAAGAGCTCGAAACGTTGCGGAGATGGTGGTTTAGTCGATTCACCTCCGCGCCGCTGCCTCGTTCTGTCGGTACGCCTGTGTGCGCCTACTGCCTGGCTGCCTACAGCGACGCGCACCCATGCGATGGAATTTCACTCGAAAATATGACGTAAGTGGTTCGACCAAAGAGAATTTTCAAATAAGGTGACTCTTTTTCCATAGCATGTGTCGGTAAAGGCCGGGGGGCGGGGGTTACACCTGCTCGACAAACGTTTAGAATCGTCGAAAAGTATAGGGTAGTATGTGCGATTTTCGCGAATTGTCGTGCGAGCGTTTATTTTATCCCATTGAAAAGACCCAGAATTTAGTTAGAAGCGAGATTTTCTACTACGAAACTAATACATTAGGTCGAGTCTCGCTTGAATCCGTCTGTTAGCTCTGATCGACAGCATATAGACGATAAAAGTTTTAATTTGTAGCTTTGAATGATTTTCGAATGTAATATCGTGAATATCAGTTTTCAAACATGAAAAATAACCTCAGATTCGAACTCAGCGCCCTTCATAACTTTGAAATCCATATACATGAAGGTTTTTTATCATATTTTGTGGGGTTCTCGATTTTGATCCCCAATTAGCTCCCCAACAATAGATTAGGTTGAGTCTCGCTTGAATAAATCTGTTAGCTCTGATCGGCAGCATATAGGCGATAAAAGTTTTAATTTGTAGCTTTGAATGATTTTCGAATGTAATATCGTGAATATCAGTTTTCAAACATGAAAAATAACCTCAGATTCGAACTCAGCGCCCTTCATAACTTTGAAATCCATATACATGAAGGTTTTTTATCATATTTTGTGGGGTTCTCGATTTTGATCCCCAATTAGCTCCCCAACAATAGATTAGGTTGAGTCTCGCTTGAATAAATCTGTTAGCTCTGATCGGCAGCATATAGGCGATAAAAGTTTTAATTTGTAGCTTTGAATGATTTTCGAGTGTAATATCGTGAATATAAATTTTCAAACATGAAAAATAACCTCAGATTCGAACTCAGCACCCTTCATAACTTTGAAATCCATATACATGAAGGTTTTTTGTCATATTTTGTGGGGTTCTCAATTTTGTTCCCCAATTAGCTCCCCAACATTCGAAATCAAAAGTTGTCTCCCCCTATTTTGATGATTTTTTGTTTTATTTCCCATGTCTGAAGGGAGTTGCAGAAAAGCCATTACAAGATTCTTGAATCTATTGTGTGGCTCCCCTTGCTCCCCAACTTTCTATACATCTCATCCCCAATTGAAAAATATTCATCGTTGCGAAATAAAAAATTGTAACTCCATGGGAAATTGTGAAATTTTATATTTGCGTAACAACTTTACCTTATTTTCACATGTATTATTTTCTCACGTACAGAATAGAGTGTTTTGGTGGGGAGGAAATGAGGTGCTGGGGAGCATACTTTAATAATTTGAGAAGATGAGGTATTATTGAAAATTGTGGATTCGAATTTTTATTTAAGGTACAGTCGTAATTTTTATGAACTGCGATAAACGTTGCATCATGAATTTTCTTCAATTTCCTCATTACACCCAGTTTTCACTCCCCAATCATCTCCCCTCATGTTGTAATTTCACCCTAATTTACTTTTAACCTTAAGGATGAAATATCGATGAGAAAATCGACCAAGATTCGTATCCCTACATGCTTTTTAGCTATGTTATTGATTTCTTATCACAGTACTTAGTTTGATTTCCTTCACCACCCTTGCTCCCCACCAGTCTATAATGTCTTCCTGAAGTATGTGCGTGGTTCTGTATGTCTAGTCTCAGTCACCCTACTCACATTTTACATTCAATTTCAGTTCTCTCTCGTGGTAATGATATGTAACGGTTGTTATGCCGATGAAAGGAAGAGCAACATATAAATAGGGGAGCTGTGGGGGAGCAACTGATATGGAAATGATAAAAAATCGTCATGTATGTCGATTTCATGGTTTTCAAGGTCACTAAATTCGTATCTGGTGTTATTTTTTCGATCCGGGCAATACTGCGTTGATTACGTTGCTATTTCAACATCATGTCCGAGTTTCACCTTTGTACAAAACTAATTAACAGACGTAATGATAATTATGAGGTGTATTAAAAATCAAAAGACTCGTAAACCTTTCAGAAAAAATGCATTTCAAGACGATCTTTCATCTGGCATGGAGGGGGCTCGAAAGTAGCGAAAATGGTGCACTATAGAGAAATATGTTTATTGTAATGATCTCGATGACAGAAATTCGACTTGTTCGAGGTGCGGACTGACTTTACACGATGGCAAAGGGTGGCACGACGACTGCCATTAGTCGAAGGTGCACACGTTCTGCAGAATTTCTCTAATCCCCCCTGAACTCCGGTACGCAGACCTTCGTATATATATCTGCGTGAGTATATTTTAATGTGCGTATACGTTCGATTGATTAATAGGTGTTGCTGGTTGCTGTCATCGGTAGGTAAAGTACAAGCGTATACGAGGGGTTTCGCGCATAATTTTCCAAAGGGTTAGACGTCGAATGGAAAATAAATGTTTAATTGAGACACGCCCAGATCTTAATACGGAACGTATGCGGCAGATATGTACCAAATGCATTCTAACGTACGTACCTAGGCCTACGTATGAAACGAGTGCGGTGTACGTAGAATTAACGCGTATCGTTGTTTAGGGCGTATAAACATCTTCGGGTCTTTGGCCAAACCATGAACGAGCCTATGACCATCGAATGTGTTAGTTTAGGGGAAGTCAGTTGCAATGAAAAATTAGTACACCTCCTCTTCCGATTGAAAAGTTTACGTTGGTTTGAGTTGGCTCTGGCTACCTCATCTTTCAACGTGTTTGTGTGCATGACTGGGATATTTTATAAATTGAATGGGTGGATAACTTTTTTTTGGAGCATAAAAGCTCTACGAAATCTGTTACACTGGTGACGAATTTGAATCAAGTGCATGTATTGTATGGTTATCTGTGACGACAGTTGATCAACTATTAATACCACCCTGTGAGGTTGATGTATCTTTTTTTTTATTCAATCAATTTCCTATTTAGTTTCTCGCACCCTTTTTATTTTTTTTTCAAATTTGTCGTCGTTGTTTTCTTTCTCCGTCTCTTCTTGTTACTCTTCGATGTTTACGATTTCGTAATTTACAATCAACGTGGTAGTAATTTCCTCTTCGAAGAAATAGCATACGTAAAGCACATCTGCACAAAATGATGACTTCTTATCAAAACTACTGCTGCGATATCTGCGAATAGAATATTAAAATCGCAGTCGGAGATGAGAAAAAAATGTTACCAATTAAATTAATTATGCATATTTTACCCACAGGACCATGGTTGTCGCGTATTAAAAATCTATCGAAACGAAGGCTCCAAAAATATTAGTTCGAGCCCCCCCTTCGTGAAGAATAACCACCTACATAAAAATAATGATGGCAGTTTCTCTCATCACTTCTAAGTTTATTTGGATGTCTCGCGAATCGCCTTCTAGACTTATACTGTATCGTTCAATCATCGAATATGTCTGTCATGATGGTTCGACTTTGGTACATTGTTTTGTTTTGTTTTTTTTTTTGCTTCTGTTCAAATTACACGCTCGTGTGTAGCTGTCTATCCCCTTTCTGTTTTCGTTTCGGTATTTTGCACCCTAGCTCGTGTCGTCCGACTCTCGCTTTTATTTGTGGGGGTGTTTTGAGTGCCAAAGCGTCACAGTAGCTTGGATTGTGCGTATGTGTGGTGGTATTTTTTGCCGTGTCGTCGACACGACGCGACGAGGCCGAGGTCTGATACGATATAATTTTATACGTAATCGTATATTTTTTTTAAATATGCTAAATACATCATCGGATTTATGTTGTTGGCGTTTTAGCAGCTGAGTGAAGATGTTGTGGTCTTTTTTTTTTTCAAGTTTCTGAACGATCTTTTTGTATCGCACTAGGATTATTTTCATACCATCAATGGACAGTTTGGATCATATTACGAATGGATTCGAACCTGTCGTATATGCCAGGCAAGAGTTACACGAATGTAGTATCAACGCAGACTTGTAATAAGATGCATCTAAATGTTCAGCGAAAAGCAATTTCAAAATTTAAATCAAATGAACGAATCAAGGGGCGCAACTTATAGAAAAAAGATTCTTCTACAAATTTTGTTATATACATATTTTGCATATATCGACTATTAAAGGGGCAGAATTCGTTCAAATTTCAAAATCCCCTTTAAATTATGAAGATAGGCAAATTTTTCATATAACTAAAGTTGCTGCAAATGTCGCCTACTATCAGATTCACTATTTAAAATCGCAATTCCGACGAATTTTTCTTCGCCCTTTGAGCAACATCTGAAAATATAAAGTAAGGGTGCCAAAAAATTTGCTAAAATTTCGATTTTGAGGAGCGATTCTGGTAGTAAGCAACTGTTACGTAAATTTTGGTTTGATAAAAAATTTGCTCATCTTCATAAATAAAAGGGGATTTGAAAATTTAAACGAACCTAGCCCCTTCAATGATGGAAATAGTCAAAACATTTATATAACGAAATTTGTAGGAAAATCATTTTTCTATTAGGGCCCCGTTACTTCGTCTAATCATTTCATCGAATTTTTGAAATTATTTATTTGCTAAACTTTCTGACGTTGGTAATTCTCTTCGATGAAGAAGAAGGGTGGAGCTTGATTCTACATCCGTGTAATCTTTCTATGATCCCAGTGACAGGTTGAAAAAAAAATTTGAGCCTGATTTTCGTAGGAAATAAAGGAAATATACGAATTGCTCATTCAAGAAGTACAAAAAGGAGGGCTGCGTGGTGTTTTTTCTTGAACTGTTGGGAGGGGGAAAAGGGGTTGTAGATGTTTAAGTGAATAGCTGAAACTTTCTAGACATATTTGGAGAAGAGTTATGCTTACCATAAACGTGAAAAATAAGTAAAACACCAAAAAAATACATTCTCGGGACTTTAAGAGGGTTGCAATTTGACTTAGAAGTTAACCCCCCCCCCCTCCGACACATCCAGGATATCTATTAGATGTACATGTCAAATTTCATCGCTCTGCCTCGATTTGGAGGGGAGATATGAGTGGAACAGTACTTTTTCAAGTTATAAAAGGAGAACCTCGCCCCCCCCCCCCCCATTGACCAACCCCACTCAAGAATATCAAATCTGCCGCCAGTCTAAGCCTATTGCCGGATTTTCATACATTTTGGTCTGTATTGAGCTGACTTAAGTGATTTTTAGTTTCAAGGGGGAAAAATTAGTACAGAAAAAATATGCGACAATGTGACAGGGCAAAAAGAAAAGGGCCTCAATAGTCTTCTAGGACTCTAAAACGGGTTTCGTTGATACCTAACCCCTCTCTCCATTCGCCTTAGATCGATAGACCGTAATAGCTTGGTGGTTTTGATTAGCACTGAAAATCAGGCTAAAAAGGTCTACTTTTCAGCTTTTCGAATTCCGTACGTTTTTCGTCGAAACTTACGCAACGATGAAACAACTAAAAAACAAATGGTAGAAAAAATTCAGAAATTCTTTCAAAAGTAATGAAAACTTTGTCGAATGTGTAGCATTTATATTGAATGCTACGTGAGACACGAGAGTACTCTGTTTTGAAACAATATCGAGCATCGGAGCGTAAAAACCCTCAGCTTGGTAATAATTATTGCGAAGATGAATTTTCGCGAAGTTGGAAAACTAATTTCTTGATTAAATATCGACATTTCGGCGACACAAAGATGTACAGTTAAGTAATTACAACGAAGAATTGTGCAAGATATGGAGGGTGGGTCTCCTTGAAAATAATACTACGGATCAAGATATGACAATAAATTTTCACCATCCCGAATGATTGGTTTCCTGTGCTGCAGTTTGACTGTGTATCATTTTCAGCCCGAAACTGCAACCATATCGTGAGTTCTTTTTTTAGATTTTTACACTCTCGAGTATAAATAAATATCGCTAGAGACTCGTAAAAAATAAAAAAATAAAAAAAAAATGTATAATATCAATGCGTATTTTTACGAGTGTAAAACACGGGAAGTCATGCAGAGCAGAAAAAGAATAAGCTGTTCGTTGAAAAGTTGTTGAACGGGGGCAAAAAGGAAAGGGAATTTGTTATGTTGAAAATAACGCTTCACACACACACACACCTGAGGAGTTGAAAAAGAGCGAAGTGCAAACTACACACCTACAAATGAATGGTGTTAAATGTGGTGGCAGAAGGAGAAGAGGGACGAGTAAGAACCGAACGAGGTTTGAAAATGTACGACTTTGGTGAAAGTTTTTCTTAGCTTCGAGATTCTTGACGAAAAGTTAAAAAATAAGCCTAAGTATACTTTTATATGGAAAAAGACGTATTGTTTTGTGTGGTGTCGATGTCGTGTTGTCGAGTAGTGCTTAGCCTACTTACGAGTACAATAGGAGGAAAAGGAGCTTTACTTGGGTGATTTTTCGATAGAGGTGCTAAGATTACCTTCTTTCGTGTGTATGTATTTTCCAAAATTATGACCACGTCGTAACGATAAATGGATCGAAAAGCAAATAGAGGAAAAAATATGTACCTCTCTGATCCACCATCCAAAACAGAGCAGTTTAATCGCTTAACGTAGTGTCCATTTAAAGTCGAAAGTTGGTAAAAAAAAAAAAGTAATAATAAAATAAAAATGAAAAAAAAAGAAGAAAAAAATACCAAACACACACAAATTACGACGACAACGACGATTGGAACGTGTTCTCTCTTTTTTTTTTTTTTTTTTTTTTTTTTTTTTTTATTATTATTATTATTATTATACAACACGGGCACCACAAACGCCATTACGATGAATATACTTTCCCTCTGCAGCTACCCGCCGATTACCTTTTATCGTGTATATGAGTGCGAGTGTACAGTACACTCCTCCTGTTCAGCTGGCGGTGCTGCCACCACCCTCTGAATGCCCATCATAGCGCGTATATATTGTTATTATTTTAATGATTATTATTATTATTATTGTTAGTGCGCTCGACTAGAGAGTAATATAAAATTTATATACATGGAATGTGTAATAACCGAAACCCTGCTGGTACACTTCGTCCTCGATGCGCTCCTCAGCTCACTGATATTCTACTGTCGTTGGCCTGTATTTAGTCGTTGGCTGTGTCTTTGTCGCACTCACTCTCTCTCTCTCTCTCTCTCTCTCTCTCTCTCTCTCTCTCTCTCTCTC
>FIZR01017899.1:0-13769 GCA_900060175.1 Ferrisia virgata
CAACAAATCCACATACTCCTGAATATTACAAACGTTATGGAAAAAAATGTAGTCTTCTTGTGGATCCCAATTCACAAAGGTCTAGAACTAAATGAATATGCAGATCAAACAGCAAAACAAGCAACCATTTTCCCAAACTATCGCCAACTCCTATCAAACACGGACCTACAAAATCACTGGAAAAAAAATTTAAAAAGAATGAAATTGGATATGCCTTAGAGGTAGGGGTCATCTTCAGAAAAATGTAACGTATTTGACGTAATGTTTTTGATGCGACATTTTTAATTCAAGTTTTTGATCAAATATTCGAAAAATTTAGAAATGAAAAAACTTAACATATAAATAATAACAAAATTAAACTATTGTAATTGAACGTTACATTATGTTCTTATAAATCCTTGTAGCATTAAACAAAACAAAACTGAAAAAAAAAAATATGTGGCTAAAAAGTCGAAACCCTAAAAAGGCACATTTAGGACCCCTACTACATGTGCATACCTAAATTCAACTTCCTAGCTTAATTTGGAGGGGAGTTATGCGAGGAACAAACTCAAAAAATGAGAAAAAACGACCAAATAGCCACTTTTTTTGGGGCTGTAAGAGAGTGAAGTGAGCATGAAAAGTCGAGACCCGAAAAGGCACATCTAAGAACCCCATTAAATGTATGTAACTAATTTCAAATTCTCAACTCAATTTGTAGGGAAGTTATGCGAAAAACAAACTCAAAAAACTCAAAAAATGAGAAAATCCTACAAAAAAAACCACTTTTTTGGGCTGTGAGGCGATGCAATGGAGCTAAAAAGTTGGAATATTCAAAACACACATCTAGGACCCCACATGAATATACATACTAAAATTCAACTTCCTATCTCAACTTGGTTGGGAGATAAGAGAGGAACAGGCCCTTTTTCAGGTTTCAAGAAGTTGGAGTACCCCTATATCTCCCCTCCTAATTGACTTAGGAGGTTGATTTTTGGATATGTTAGTTAAATTTTAGTTCTCCATCAGTTGGCCTAAAAAGTGGCTATTTTTGAATTTCTGACCCCTCAGCACCCCCTCCCCCAAATTGGGACATAACTGAATTTTCACTCAGGTTCATCCCCACTCATATATATCTACTCCGCCGCCAACCTGAGCCGACTGACCGAATTGGAGCGATTTTGGTCGGTATCGAGGGGAGTAAATGATTTTAATGTTCGGGAAAAAAATAAAAATAAATATCTGCATGGCTAAAAATCGTCTTAATGGTCTTCTAGAACCCCAAAACGGATTTTATAGATATTCCTCTCACATCCGCCATAGGTCGACAGATTATAATAGCCTGGTTTTCATTGGCAATATGACATAGAAAATATGGCTAAAAATTGCCCAAAATTAAAAATTAAAAACACCAAAAAAAATTACAAAATTATAAAAAATTGTAAAATTGTAAAATTAAAAAAAATGATTGTTTTTTGCAATTTTTGTTAAAATGCCCAAGTTGAATAAAAGAGCAAAAAAATTGATGCATAATTTTTTCCGGCGAGGGAAAAGTGTCTAAATTTTTTCCACCCCCTTTGAAGCCCCAAAATGTATTTTTTGAGCGATTTTTCTTATTTTTATCATTTTTTCACACGTATATCACGTACCTCCGAACTGAGCTAGGAGGTTGAAATTAGGCATGTAAATTGAACAGAAGTCCTAGATGCGCCTTTTAGAGGTTTCAACCATTCAGCCTTATTACACCTCTTCATAGCCCTAAAAACGTTGTTTTGTGGGCGGCTTTTCTTATTTTTTGAGTTTGTTCCACGCATATCTCCCTTCCAAATTGAATTGAGGTTGAAATTTAATATGTTCATGGGCCTTAAATATTTTTCAAGATTTGCCGAGCAAAGCAACAGTATTTGATGGCTCAGTTTAAAATCAGTAAATGGCAGACAGTTGCGTGTCCCGATTTCGACTTATTTTGAAGAAGAATGCGGGAGTAGAGGGAAACAATTTTTTCTGAGAAATACTTCCCTGAAATGGTTTACACGACATTGATATTATACCATTAGCTCGATATGGAAGTTTACCCTCCTCCCTCCCACCGGCCAACGTACACCATTTACTATTGAAGGCTTGAAGAGTTGTTTTTCGTGGGTATTCTTCACAAGTTTTTCAAATTTTTGTTAATTCTCAATAAAATGGACAAAGCGAGTACATGCACTTCTGTTAGCCTAGTTTTCCAGGTTATATTGCTCATTCGACCAAAGATGAATTGGGGGAAGGGGGAGAAGAGAGAAGTGTCAATAAAACCATTTTGGGGGGTTTGCAAAACAATTAAGAGGAGCTTCTTTGGGCATATCAGATATTTATTCGTTTAATTTCATATTTTTTTTTTTCACCACCCAAACATTAAAATAATTTATTCGGCTTGATACAAACCTAAAATACTCAGTGGGGATGAATCTGAGCCAAAATTTAGTCATGTCCAAATTTGGAAGAGGACCTGCTGAACGATAAAATTTGCAAAAATTATTAGTTCATAAACTAATGGATAAAAAATCAAAAGTTGCATTTGGACCCGTAAATTCAGCACAGATTTGAGATGTGCCTGGGGAAAGGGGGTGGACTTCTCAACCTCATTGTATCTTTTTACAACGCCGAAAAAGTGTTTTCAAGTTTGGTTGGATTGTCGTTTTCCGAGTTTATGCTCCGCATACGCTCCCCTCCATCAAGTCAGAAGGTTAAAATTAAGCATGTTGATTCAGCAAGGAGCCTTAGATGTGCTTTTTGAGTGGTTTCAACTTTTCAACCTTCCTGCATTCTCTTACATCCTCACAAAAAATGAGAGTTCAGGGAGTTCTGCTATTTTTCGAATTCGTCATTCCTTGCGTAACTTCTCGCCTGCCAAATTAAGCTAAAGGGTTGAGAAAACAGACTAGTAAACTTGATGATGGTTGTCGAAGTGCCTTTTTTGGGTTTCAATACTGTTTTCGCTACAAAATCAGCTTCTTCTTACATTATCACTTTTTTAAAGAAAAACATCGTAAAATTATGTTTTTTTTTTTTTTTTTTTTTCAAAATTCCCATTATTATAACAATTTACGAACTTGACTCGAATAAGTATTTCACGAAAACTAGGCTGAAACATTTGCATACAGGCTGATTTGAACATGTTAGCTCCATCGACTCTTATCACATGACCACCTAAAACCTCTTACAAATGATCTCATACATCTGAATCCTTCAACATAAGGTTACCTACATCGCAAAACAATCATTAATTTTTTTCATCATATTGAGGCACGTAAATACCAAAGTCCAAAACCAAACCCATCAAAGAACAAAATCGTCCATCTTAAATCACCAAACAACCTTGTAAAATTGCATCTACTGCAGCGCCCATTAACTTCGCCGAAGTTAATGTTCTTTATTAATGGTGTAATTAGTTTTGTACCACGAATACGAAAGGATTGTAAATGATATAATTAGATTCATCTGGTGCTCCATTCAATCGTACGTACGATAAATTTACGCTAAATCACGCGTTCCATCGCGATAAATCTCTCCTACGGAATCCGTTGTCGTTGTTGTCTTTTATAAAAATACTTAATAGTTAATCTCTTTTTATTAATCTGATCCCCGTTGTTTCCTTCATTTTTCCAACGACAACGAGTGCAATATGCGAGTAATTGTCAATTGGTGTGTCCTCTGCTGACTTCTGCTGCATGCCTGTGTCTGTGTCTGTGTCTGTGCGCGTATACTGTATATTTCTTCCTTATTTCCCTACGGGCGAGCTGCTTTCTTACTCCGCTACTATATCGAGATTTCTTAGTTGAATATTTTTTTCCCCCTTTAATATGTGCT
This sequence comes from Ferrisia virgata, assembly GCA_900060175.1. NCBI lineage: Eukaryota > Metazoa > Arthropoda > Insecta > Hemiptera > Pseudococcidae > Ferrisia > Ferrisia virgata. Next base: position 3,832 of record FIZR01017899.1, read on the forward strand.
ATGAACTTGACAAATAAGCTTAGTTCAAATTGAGAATAATAAACGATGAATTCTAAATAAGTAATTGGCTTGTTTGGTTCGTCTAAAAGATTAACTCGAATATGGTAGAAAGAGTGGTTATTGTTTATCTACTTTGTTTAAACTTTCTACACGTAGATGTATCCGAAAAAGAATGTGGGCAGTAGTAATCCTTAAATTATGCTTTGAGAAAACAGGAAATAAGTGATTTTTTAAAACTGCATTTATAATTCTAATTCTAGCTCATAATAACGGAAAACTACCCAGAAAACGTGATGGTAACTCGGTATTTCTAATTATTTCGTAGAATGAATTTGTTAAGCCATTATTTCGCATTCATTCGTACAGAATCTCAAGTATGACCTTTTTCAGCGTAAGAATCGTCCATTCGTCCTTTCTTGAAATTTACCAGCGTATCTATTTAGCATATCTATGTAGTTAATGCAAGTTAAAATATAACGGTTGTTTAATAGATGGTCTATTATTAGAACTGACGATTAATAATTATTTCTTTCCCGTTAACGCAAATTTTTTGACCAGTCACGAAGAAATAAATTTTGCTATGTTTATGATGTTTAATGGAGGATTTTCATAGTGAACGCTGGTCACTCTTCAGTTGGAAAAAAATGGTATTTCAGAATTTAGAAAAAAAGGCATCGCAATGCGTTGCTCTTTCAGTCTGATTTTCGTAAAATATTGGAGTTATAGGAACAGGTAGTTATGTTAATGGTGTCGAGTAAAGCGGAGCTCTACGATTCTTTTTCTTAACCAGTAATAGGGATGGGGGTTCAAGTGGCAGTGAATAGCTGAAACTCCCAAAAAACAAAATTAGAACCCTTCAATGAAATCACGAGGGCCAAATTTCAATTCCCCAGGTTAATTGTAGGGGAGATGTAAATATCCCTGCTTAAGAAAAAAATGCATCGGAAAGTGATACCTTTTCAGCTTGATTTTCGTGACATTTGAAAAAAGGCATTTTCCTAGTCAGCTTTGTGGGTAGGAAGGGCTTAATGGAGCTAAAAAGTGGAAACCCTCAAAAGGCACACCAAGAATCTCTACAGACGGGACATACCTAATTTCAACTTCCTAGCCCAATTTGAAGGGGAGTTATACGAGGAACAAACTCAAAAAGAAGAAAACACGACCAAAAAACCAGATATTTGGGGCTGTGAGGGAGTAAAGTGGAGCTGAAAAGTAGAGACCTCCCAAAAGGCATCTAGGATTCCCACTAAATGTACATACCTAATTTTAAGTTTTTAGCTCAATTTGGTGGGGAGATAAGGGAGGATCAGCCCTTTTTCAAGGTCAAAAAGAAAAAAAACTACCAAGTCCAGACCCGAAAAGACACATCTAGGGCCTCTACTAATTCTACATACCTGATTTCAACTTCCTAGCTCAATTTGGAGGGGAGTTATGCGAGGAACAAACTTAAAAAACTCAAAAAATGAGAAAACCCTATCGAACAACCACTTTTTTGGGGGCTGTGAGGGGATGCAATAGAGCTAAACAGTCGGAACACTCAAAAAGCACATCTAGGGCTCTAGCTAAATGTACATACCAAATTTCAACTTTCTAGTTCATTTTGGTGGGACGATAAGGGAGGAACAGCCCTTTTTCAGGGTCAAAGAGGATGAAAACCCTATACTCCCCTCCTAATTGACTTAGGAGGTTGATTATTGAATATGTTTTACAACTTTTGGTTCTGTATCAATTGGCTAAAAAAAGGACAATTTTTGCGTTTTTAACCCTCAGCACCCCTCCGCCAAAATGGGCCAAAAGTAAATTTTAACTCAAGGTCATGCCCACTCAGATATATCTAATCCGTCGCCAAACTGAGCCGATTGACCGAATTGGAGCGATTTTAGCCGATATCATTTTAATGTTCGAGGGGGGAGGGATAAAAAATAAAAATAAATATCTGACATGACTAAAAAGTACCTTATTGGTCTTGTAGGACCCCAAAACAGATTTTGTTGATATTCCCTCCCCTCATTCGCTGTTGGTTGATAGACTGAAATAGCCTGGTTTTCATTGACAACAAGACACAGAAAATCGCATTAAAAATTGTACAATCCGCATAAAAAAATCAACTCATGAGTGAAATTTATGGCCTCTACCATAGGTGCATATCAAATTTCAGCCTCCTAGTCTAGTGTGGAAGGGAGATATGAAAGAAACAAACTAGAAAAATTGCAAAGCCTTCCAAAAAATTAATTTTCTAGGCTGTGAGGGGTAAGAATGAAACTGAGAAGTCGAAACTCCAAAAAATCACATAAGGGCCTCCACTAAATCTTAATAGCAAATTTCAATTCCATAGGTTAATTTGTTCGGGAGATGAGGGAGAGACAAATTTGAAAAATAACAACCCCCCCCCCCGAACTACTTCCTCCGCAATATGAACTGTAGAGTCAAAACGAGCAAAAACACTTTTAAGATCCTTCATAGAAAATATGGAGTGGAGATATGGGAAGGATGAACTTGAAAAATAAGAAAAACCATCCAATTAATTACATTTTCATAGCTGAGAGGGACTGTAATGAGCTGTGCAGTCGAGAACTACAAAAGGTACATCTAGGACCCTTACTAAATCTGTATGCAAAATTTCAACCTCCTAGCTTGATTTGAAGGGGAGGTATGCGAGACACGACCTCTTCTTAAGGTCAAAAAGGGAGAAATTTTTGGATATGTAATACAAATTTTGTTTCTGTGTCGATTGTCTTAAAAACAAACAATTTTTACAGTTTTTGCCCCTCAGCACCCCCTTTGGGCATAACTTAATTTTGACTTAAGATCATTCGCACTCATATATATCTAATCCGTAGCTATTTTGAATGTATTGGCCGAATTTGAGTTAATTTAGTCGGTTTCAAGCTGAGTAAAAATTATTTTAATCTGCTCGCAAAAAAAGGCAAGACTTAATGTTAAACAAGTTGCATTATGAGCATCGCAGGCAAAACACTTCATTCCCATTTATTTTGAAGCACTCTGACAAGGGAGCAACTCCAAGTGTTACCCGTAAAATTGAAATTTTTTTTTACAGGCGTGTAGAGCATTTAAAATTACCCCCACAGCCAAAATTTCAGCTCCTAAGCTCCATATGGGCGGGGAGAATTACCCGCGGGGTTGGAATATTGAAGAATTGACAAATAACACTGCAAAATTATCAAAAAAACGAAATAACTCGAATTCATATCACGTTTAAGAGTCGATTTTTTTACCACACGCTACCCTCGATAGGGACCTCCTACAAGTAAGGTAATCACCCAGGGATCACCGTGTCACACCGGGTGAGGTGAATTTTTTGCAACCACTTTTTCTATGTTTTCAACGGGCGTTTCATATGGCTAAAAATTCACCCTTTGAGGTGTTACACGCGGATCTGGGCGACTACCCCGTTTCTAAGAAGCCCATGTCGAGGGTAATACGCGGTGAAAAAATTAGCCCCAAAATGCGGTATGAAGTCGAGTTATTTTGTTTTTTGTCAATCTTTCGATATTTCACCCCCCCCCCTCATAATTCGCCCGAAAATGGAGTTTGGGGGTGGAAGTTTTGGTTGTAAGAATAATTTTTGAGTAGTCTACACCCATGTAAAAATATTTCTTAATTTGACGTGTAACACTTGGGGTAGTTTCCAAGTAAGTTTGGGAGGTTCAGTGAATACGAGAGTGTTCCCCTTCTTGGTCCTGAAAAGAGACCATGTTTCGCATATCTCTCTTCCAAATTGAGCTAGGAGGCTGAAATTTTGTATGCAAATTTACTAGGATAGATGTGCTTTTCGGGTGTTTCGAATTCTCCATTGCAGTCCCTCGCAACCCCAAAAATGTAGTTAATTGGACGGTTTTTCTTATTTTTTAAGTTTATCGTTTCCATTTCTCGCCTCCATATTCAGTTAGGGGGTTGAAATTTTCATTGTAGATTTAGTGAGATGTCCTAGATGTGCCTTTTTGGTGTTTTGACTGTACAGCTCCGTGGTAGATTCTCATATCACAGAAAAAGTGGTTGGTTGGGTAGTTTTCGTTATTTTTCTGTCTGTCGCTTAACTCTCAACCAAATTGATGTAGGGAGTTGAAATTTGGTATATAGATTTTGTAGAGGCCCTAAAGTGCTTTTTTGGAGTTTCAACTTCTCAGTTTCATTCTTGCCTCTCGTAGTCCAGAATATTTAATTTTTTTTTCGTGATTTTTGTTGTTTTTTGAACTGGGTCCTAAATTTATTTTCTGCGCGAATGAAAATTTCCGTCAGAAACGTTCAAAATGCAACTTCTCTACTTTAATGGCCTTCCAGGACACCAACATGAATTTCTTTGATATTCTACCTCTCATCCACTCTGGGTTGATCGTCAGCAATAGCCTGTCTTCCATTGGCAATATAACATAGGAAATCAGGCTAAAAATTATGATACATATGCGATGGAAAAAACCTCTCGATACTTTATGAAAATATGATAACCATATGAATTTAGCATATCTGGTAATTTTCCAAAATTAGAAAGAATATAAAGTGCTTTGGGGCTCATTCTGGCAACTGCAGCTACCCTATATTATTACATAATGCACATAAAGATTTCAAAAATTTCAACACCACTACGGAGCAGTAGGTACTTCCAAACGTGTCTTGTATCAGAAAGTGAGTACACGTTTAGAATCTCATAAGTTATAAAAATTTCGCCGAATTTATTAGAAAATCTCAAATACTGTTGACGTAACAAAATTCAAAAACAGGGTAACTTTTCCCATCGGGAAAGATTTTGCTCCAGATAAAAAGTCAAATTACCTACCTACTTATCTGCGTATCGTATACAATTTTTACATTCTTTTTTCTTCTACAAAGGAAAAAAAAAAGTACGTAATATAAGAAAAGTTTATCTAAAGTACACCGTAAGGAGATCTCTTGTAAATGGGCAAATCTACAACGCATAGAAATTCCCCGAACGTGCATTTTTCTAGTCGTTTTTTCCCGAAACACCCTGTAACTGGATGAAGTGTACTTATTAAAACCAAAGCGAGACTATACATTTAATATTCCTTTTTTTTTCTTCTTCACGTGTCGTGTGTAATATGATAGGTAAAAGTATAGGTACAAAGGATACAAAGTAAACCATCAATTTAAAAAATATTTCTACACATTTAGTTTACCAGCCATTATATGTCTTTTACACAAACTCGTATCGATTTACCTTCTATTTTTTCTACAGTTTAATGGATAAAATAGCACAGCGTAGGTTTTGGGGTTTATTTTCTAGCCCTATAAGTTAAGTAAACATCACAGATGAGCTTATATTACAAAAAAAAAAAATTACCAAAAATTCACATTACGTAGGATTTGTATTTATACATTTGAAATGCGAAATCGAAAACTCGAAACATATAAAAGGGTCGATTCACAAACTTGCTCAACTCATATTCTAATTTTGAACTATTTATTTAGGTGTAAGAATATTTTTACGTGGCACTGTGAGAAAAATTTACGGTTGGTGGGGTGGGGGAGAAGAGAATCGAAGATCAAAATTTAACTTTTTTTTTTAAAGAAAATAGTAATAAAAATAACATTTTGAAACCAACGTGAAGAGATGCAGAAAATGAAAAAATCTTTCACAACCTTTAAGGGGTAAAATCAATAAAGAAATTGTCCAGTGTCATTTTACGACTCAAAAAACGTGAAAAACTGAAAAAAAAACTCTAAAAGAACTGTTTAAATAATAAATAAATTGTACAAAATGTCATTCAACAGCTCGAAAAACGGGTTAAATGATGAAATAAATGTTCAAGATGTCATTAAGCAGCTGTAAAATAGGAAAGACTAAAAAAAAAAAATCTTCGAAAAATACTAATTTCTTGCTCGCAAGTTGTCAAGTGATGAAAAAATTAGTCAAAAATCATCAAACACCTAAAAAAATGCAAAAAATTGAGAAAAATTTAAAAAACTTCCTTTTTTTCAAAATTAAGGTATGATAAAATGAAACAGTGACAAAAAAAATAAAAAACAATTCAAAAAAAGTAAATTTTCAAAAAATATAAAAATCTGAAACAATTAAACAAAACGATTTCAATAAGCATCAACTTTAAAACCGTCAACTTTTACACTAATAAAATATGATAAAATGAAAAAAATTACTTTGAATGCTCGTTTAAAGCATAAAAAATGAAAAAACATGGGAAAAAGTGTAAAAAACAAAAAAAAAAGTATCCAAAATACGTAAATTTTACAATTTTAAGTTCCAAAAATCTGAAGAAATTGTTCAAAATACCATTTAAAAATTTTAAAAACGTAAAAAAATCTTAAAAGACATGTAAAATAGTGAAAAGTTGTTCAAAAAGTCATTCTACAGTTTCAAAAACGAAAAAAATTCAAAAAAATTCAAAAACCGTTCGTTTTTTATTTTATGCTATTAAAATGATGTAAAATTCATTCAAATTGTCACATTACAACTAAAAAAAAATGTAGAAAATCAAAACTCTTCGAATAAAGTACATTTTTGGCTTTTAAAATGTAAAATATTATGGAAAAACTTTTCAAAAAGCTGTTTCAAAGATGAAATGATGTAAAAGACTGATGAGAATAAAATCCAAAAAAGAGTGCTTTTTTCACGTTTTACATGTAAAATGTTGAAAAAATCACTCATAATACTAATTTAATTCATTAGAAACAGAGAATAAGGAATGAACTGTTGGAGAAATTATTCGAAATGCTGTAATTTCAAACTTTATAGATATAAGAAATAAAATAATACCCTCAAAAATTTCGTGTGATCGACACATGTGTGCCCGTAGACCATTTGTAAGGGTCACATAACATCATACTTGCAAAATTTCTGCTCCTCGGCTCAATTTCTAAAGCTAATACTTCTTTTTTGTAGGTCAAAAAAGGCAGCCTCCCTCCCCGAAATTCGGTTTCATTATTCATGTTAGTAATCAATTACTATTTTCTAATTCGAAAAAGCACTGTTACGAAATTTTATAAACTTATGAATGCTCAAGCTATCATAGATGAAGTTAAAAACGATTATAATTTTTCTTCAACTGCGTTTATCTGTCTTTAAGCTCCTGTCAAGTTTGTCAAGTGTTTTTTTTAACCTTTAAGAACCTTCATATCATAACCAATAACAGTACATTCGCCGGACAAAGCGTTCAAAGTTTTCAAAAATAAGCATTATCATTTTATTTTATTTTTCTATAATCATTTCCTTTTTCAAATTATAATTAAAATACAGAAGATGAAATTTCACGTGGACTTAAAATATCATCAAGCTACATAAATGAATTATATTATAGCGAGTCAACCCCCCCCCCCGAGCAATCCATACATTATACCGCCCATTCCACGCGTTTTTTACGTTATAATAAATTATTTTGATATTGATTAACAAATGAATTAATAGAGATATTCCAAAAAACAAAAGAATCTGCAGAAAAAAATTATATTTTTGCGAATTTATTTTGTTTTTAAAAATATTCATCTTTTTATAATATTTACAAGAGAATCACTCGAACTCACTGGCTCCGATTTGAACCAGGTAGAATGAACACGTCAAAAAAACCCCTATAACCTAATTTTCACGAGAAGGAGAAATGGCAGTGATTTATTGATAAGGGAAAAAACGAAAAATTTAAAGATCAAATGTTGAGGAATAAATTCTCAATCAACATCGACTCCAGAAACCCATTGTTTACTAAAACTAAAATATTACGTTTAGTTGTCTAAAACTGATGTTCTACATACCTTTCAGACGGGCATTTTTACCAAAAAAAATTTTTTCGTATGGTTTTTCAAAAACTTGCAAAAAAAAGTAAAAAAAATGCAGAAAGTGTCATTTCTTAAAAACTCTTAAAAAAAGGATAATGGTGGAAACTTGCTACCAATGGTCATTTTAGGTACAAATATGTATAACAATTCAATTATTGGAGAACTTGGAGTCAGTTTTGTTCGCAGGATGAAAAAAAAGCATAGCTTTGCAATGATTTTTTCCCCTAATAAATGGTAAAAGCAAATGGAGGGGAGGGGGTGTAATGAGGGCTAAAAAGTCGACTCCTCGAAAAAGCGCATCTAGGATCTATGCTGAATCAACATACCAAATGTAAATTTTCTAGTCTAATTAGGGGGGAGGGGGAGAGATGCGAGGAACGAATTTAAAAAATAAGAAAAACCGATAACAAAAAACAGCATTTTCGGGACTGTGAGAGGTTGCAATGAGGCTGAAAAGACTAGACCTCCAGAAGGTATATCTAGGGCACCTACTAAATGAACATACCAAATTTTAGCTTCTTAGTTAAATTTGGAGGGGAGTTATACGAGGAACAAACTCAAAACAAGAAAAAGCACCCAAAAAACCACATTTTTGGATTATTTATAAGAGAGCGCAATGGGTCCGGAAGTCGAAACCCCTAAAATGCCAATCTAAGGTCTTTACTAAGTCTACATACCAAATTTCAACTTTCTAGCTTAATTTGGAGGGGAGATAGGGAAGAAACAGCTGTTTTTCAAGGACAAAAAAGGAGAAAAGTCCTCATATCTCCCCTCCTAATTGACCTAGGAGGCCAATTTTTTGATATGTTATACAACTTTACATTGACCATCGATTGACTCAAAAAGGAACAATTTTTTCAATTCTAGCCTTTCGGCATCTCATCCTCCAAATTTGGACACTGCTGAATTTTGACTGCGAGATCATCCCCACTCCATAATATTAAATGGTATGTCAATTGGAGCCCATTTCCCAAATTTGATCGATTTTTGTCCGAACAAAGTTGAGCAAATAATTTTTTTAATTTCAGAGTGAAAAAAATATAGCCAAAAATGGTTTTCCAACGGTCTTCTAGGACCCTAAAACAAATTTTGTTGATACCCCCCCCCCCATCCATCAGTCATAGGTTGGTACACCGTAATAGCCTAGTTTTCATTGACAATATAACATAGAAAATCACGCCAAGAATTAAATTGAAAAGCTGAAAAATTTGCCAGGTGGCATTGAGGTCATTTCGCAACTATTGTGACCCCCCTCCACCCCACGTGTGCAGATTTGCAACAAAGCAAAAATTCGACTCTTCCTACTGCACACCTTTCAATCGACTAATACGAAAAAGAAATCGGATTTTAAACAAGATTCCAGCTTTTCGTAGGACTTTGATCATTTACCGGACATCTTGTATGCAAAATTGAATCGAAATTCAAAACTTTTTCGGGGTAAAAAAAAAAAAAATACCACGCAGATTTTCTCTAATCCAACGTGTATTATCCTAACAAAACACGCGATTGGATAGGGAAAACCAGAATATTTTTCCATCCATTGGGTAAGATGAGATATCATTGGTAAGCGTATATTATTCTTAATTGCAGCAGATTTTCTTATTCTCGATTTTGGTATTAAATAGTCAACAACAACAAAAAAAAAAAAATCACATGGATAAAGAACTGAATAAATTATTATTTGATGAAGATGATGCCCCGGCAGATGACGACCAAGAAAATGAGCCAGACCATACGGAAGTAGAAAATGAACAACCAGATGAGATCGAAGCAACAAAAAAACAGCAACCAATACCACCAATAAAAATGTACGTTGGCAAAAATAACTACGTATGGTCGGCCAATCCCAGAGAAAGAAAAGGTCGTGCTGCTCCCTCTAAAACCAAAGTTTTTGTTCCAAGCTCTAGGGGAGCAGCAAAAGAAGTCAAAACACCGCTGAATTCGTGGAATCTCCTGTTAAATGATGAAATTTTAAACATTGTTGTCCAACATACGAATGAAGAAATAAACATCAGAAAAGAACAAAGAAAAAAAAGTTTACCGCCATCAAAAGACCAATCGTATCATCATTCGTGTGATTTAAACGAAGTAAAAGCGGTTATTGGCTTATTATACATTGCCGGGGGGGTTCAAAAATCATCAAAACTCGATATAGATGATTTATGGTCTACTCGTTT
>FIZR01017902.1:0-13381 GCA_900060175.1 Ferrisia virgata
TATGTGGATTTATTAATTTTTGTGTCAATGACCAAGAAAAAAGTAAAAAATGGGGTTTTTGGGTAATTTTTCTAGGGGGGCAAAAATTATTCTGGGGGGGGCAACGCCCCCTATTGCCCCCTTCTGACTACGGGCCTGTCCTGAATGTCCCTTTTTGAGATTTCAATTTTTCCGCCCCCTGCACCCCCTCACAATACTGAAAAAGTTGTTTTTTGGTCGGTTTTCCTTATTTTCTGAGTTTGTCTTCCGCATATCTCTCCCCTCCTAATTTAGCTAAGCAGTTGAAATTCAGTATGCGGATTTAGTTGTTGTCCAACATGTCCCTTTGTGAGATTTCAATTTTTCAGTCCCCTGCACCCCCTCACAAAGCTTAAAAATTTGTTTTTATTCGGTTTTCCTTATTTTCTGAGTTTGTCCTCTGCATACCTCTCCCCTCCTAACTAGGTATACAAGTCCACCAGGGATCCTAGATTTTTTTGGGAGTTTCAACTATTCAACCCCTTGCACTCCTTTATAGCTCCTAAAAAGTGGATTTTTTGTTCGTTTTTCCTTATTTTTTGAATTTATACGCCGCATATCTCTCTTCTCCTAATTTTTGCAGATTTAGTAGTTATCCTAAATTTGCCTTTTCGAGGGTTCGGGTATTCCTTTCAATATCTACCTTTAACCCTACTCCTACTGAGGAAAAAACACCCCTATGAACATTTTATTTTTATTCTGCGAATGAGCAATTCCTTTATCTTCTTTTACTTTAAGAAAATCAGACTCAAAAAGCAACGCATTGCGATGCTTTTTTTTTATATTTTTAATACCTACAAATAATGTTAATTTATGGTCAAACTGGCGTAAAATATCGTTCTTAAGATACGCATTGAAAAAAAACTGGCATTTCTTCGATTATATTTAGGTATATTTATTTACTACCCTTAACTCACCTATATTGATCGAATAGGAATTGTTCAAAACAACATAAATATCTAACAATAATAATAATAATTGATGTAATGCGGCTTTTCAAAAACCATTTGAAAATTTGGTAAACTGTCGATAATCCATTAACCACATTTTGAAATTATATAACACCATTGGCTGTAAAATGTGAAATCTGCTAAACTAAACAGCTATATACGCGAGTGTTACCATAAAGACAAAGAGGTATCTGTGCTTCTCGGTGGTATAATAATGCGCGCGTTTTAACTCATTACTGAAAATCCTACATACGGCTGTTTTAAGTATCGGCAGCACCTATGGCTTCAAAATTCTGCCATTTGTACATTTCAAAAACGGTACGTATACGTAGCTTCGGTATGATCCAAAAGAACGAACGTTCATTAATCTCTCGCGATGCTATGTTATAAATTAAAGCGAAATACAATGTAAAATAACTAATGTGGCTACACTGTTGCCAAAATATTTGACGTTTCCCTCGTGTAACTTCTGATATTTTAGTCTAACGGGTGTTTTAGCGGTGGTTCGTTTGATAGTAACGTGATGTATTTCAACTTCGCGTGATCATTTACGGTTATTTATTAAAATTCGCCATCATAATTAGGGTTAGTAAATGAGTTGTATTAGTTCGATTGTGCTTTTCAATTTATTTTAATTAAAAAAAAATAAAAAAAAAATACATATGTATCGCGAAGATCTCCGGATGCTGGATATCTTGTACGATTATCATTCGTACATATATTTTATACGTATAAGCAATCGAGAAAAGAACGAAGACTGATTTGCAATTGTCAAAACATGTGACTGATGAATGTAAACAAAACAACGACGAAGGTATTATTGAATGTACGAATGAAATATCCAATCGCATGTGTGTCTGTATACCTTACTGTGTATCTTTATTCGAAAGTGAAATCAATTTTATTTATTTTTTTTTCATGTATTAAGTATTTTGATTTTGAAGCTAAGGAATAAAATTGATTCGAAGAACCGGTTTCAAAGTAATTATATTTTTTGTTTTAAAATTTGGAAGGAAATTTATTATAGTTGATAAATATATTAAAGCAAGTAACCATAAGTATTTCAATTTTGAACAATAATTGCAACAACAGGTTTCTCGACTTTTTCATCTGCTTTCAAGTCATCCAATAGCCCCCCGAAGGATTAATTAAAAAAAAAAAAGAAAATGATGCAATTCGCGATTATCCGATTGAAATATTTTTTTCTTAACCCTTCAAAAATCCAGAATCGAGTCGTGTAAAAAAAATAAAAGATGTATATGGGCGTAATATGAATGATGTTATCAAAATTTTATTACTCTAGAACTAGTACAAATGACAAGGTACGTAACATTTTTAGTAGGATTTTTTTCCCCATATAGGTAAGGTGGTACTTTATCTATCTGGTTGTGCATAAGGGATTAATTAAAATTTAAGATGAAAGTACCTAGTTTTAGCATTGCGAGTATTAAAATAAAAATAATTACGTAATTGAATACGTTACACCCGCATGCTTCAAAGATCTAATTTCATTTTTAATTATAAGGCCTTTTAATTGAAAAAAAAATCCATAATCTTGTACCATTGGACGAATAATTTAGGTATAATTTTTTTTTTTTTTTAATTAATAAGCTACATTGATTGATCCTACTAAGTATAGGTATGTTACCTATATAAACTATATGCATGCAATATACATTTGATGTTGGTAGGTACATTGGTATAGTTAAGCATATGCCTATAATAAATATAAAAATTGAAAACATAGTTACGTCTGAGAGTAAGTATAGTTTTTTTTTTTTTTAATGTCGTGAAACAACTTTAATACACGAATCAGATAGAACACAATGAAAATAATTATACGTTGTAGTTTCACCAACTTTAGCCTTGACTTTTCTTATTTTTTTGTTATTTAGTTAACGTATATATAGGAAGTCTGTGGCTATATGTTATATATATAAAGTTATGCTAAAGCTGCTCAACTGTTGAGTTCTCATATATACGTGTATACTTGGTAAATTGGAAATCGATAATTTTTGATCAATTATTCAAGAAAAACGATTCAAAATTGAGAATATTGTCAAAACGTGGCTTTTACGCCAGATTATTATTAATAAATTAAACTACGGTGAGAAAGTTTTTGAAACTTCTTTGAAATAATTATACCTGTTGTCGGTGAGTAATATGTCGACTTTGAAAGTAAAATTTGTCACGATCGAGATGATTTATGTTTTTTTAATTTTTCTATTAATTCCATTGGTATAGGCAGTCTATTTTGTGTGGGCTGTTTTGTTTTTTTTTTTTATTATTCAGAATTATAGACTTTTCTTGAATTAAGTTTGCACGCTTGCGATGATTTGAATTTTTAAACTCATTATAGATTTAATCGAACCTACACGTTGGAAGTTTTCCTTTTTTTAATCCCGTGAAAAGGTGTTTAAAATCATTATTTGTTGTATGAACGTTTGGTTTGGAAAATTTTACCTTCTCATAGGTCAACGGACTGTGTGCGGGGATCTGATCGTATTCTTATAAAATTCTGCCTCTATGAAAAATTACCCATCGAATTTGGAACGCTGCTCGTCATTAGATCGTGAGAATAATACGATATTCGTGTTATTCAAGGTCGATTTACCAAAATCTTGAAAATTACTTCAATTGGAAATCCGACGAGGGGACTCTGATGCCTTGAAATTTCATTCTCGATCTAGAAAATTTTTATGCATCTTCCTCATTGATAATACTAAAATTCCATAACTATGTTACCAATTCCCAGATTTTTTTTTGTGAAATTCACCCGCCACTACTCTAAAACGAAACATGATTGGGGGGGGGTAACATGTGTATAGGGATTGAAAACTGCTAAATTTCGATTATATATGTATTCTCTTTGCCAAATTCTGAACAACTTTTATTCTATTTAGTATGATCGTATGTCTGTTCATTTTTATGTAAAATAGAAATAATCAATTTTTGGGGTATTTTTGGCTGACTTCTTGTGAAATATGGGGGTCGCGAAGTGGTCTGATCGAAATTTTGCACATAACTGGAAATGTTCCTAATACTCGAAGCTATAAATTGTATTTGAGAAATTTTTCGATACCGACCGTATGTGAGGAGATAGGGGGCTCGGGGCACGGAAAAATTTGGCACTCAAGCTAAATTTGCTCTTTGAACGTCTAATAAAAATATTTTTTTTATAAATTCAACTCCAAAAAATACAGCAATTTATTTAATTACATTAATTAATTTAATTGAATTAAATAGATTTTTTATTCAAATTTTAACTTTATCATTACGATTAATAATCAATATAATTTTAGGTTATAAACAGGAATCAATCATAAAATTGCTTTTAACGTTTAAATCGCACGGATTTCCTTTTACGATTAGTACTATACCAATCAAAATTGCTCAAATTTTGTATATACTTCGGTTCCTTTGGTAGCCTGATGTTATCAAAATTTTTTAAAGACCTCCTACCGTTTAAATTATACTAGGTCCAAATTTTGCGATAAAACTGAGAGAAAGTGAAAATTTGAAAAATGAAAATATATTTTTGCCAATCGATAGGGTACCTATTAAAAAATCTAAAAATATTTAAATATCAACCCCCCCCCCCAACTTTAGGGTAATTAGGGTTATCAACCTTTTTGGACCTTTTTCTCCTCTATTTATCCGTGCAGGTAGTATCAATTAATTTAGTAGTTTAGAACTTCGACTCTTAAGGATCATTGCACTCCTTTTCATCCTTCAAAAAATAGTTCTTTAGGGAGATTTTGCTATTTTTGTGGATTGTCTTTCTAATATCTTCGCTTCAAATTAAGCTAGGGAGTCAAAGTTGATGTGTAGGTATAGTATGGGTCCTAAATGAGTCGTTTGGAGGTCTCTACAAGGGTGGAAAGGTAGACGAGGATGGTGCCCAAGTGGTGGTACCTTTCGAGAACTCCTGCAAGTTGAAAAATTGCTACTGAAAATCAGGCTATTACAGTCTATGAACCTATGTTGATGGGTTGCGGAGGAGGAGGGGGGGGGTCAACGAAATCTGTTTCGTGACGTTTTGAAGACGATTAATACCATTTTTACACGTATAGAATTTTAAATTAGAAATCATTTACTCAGCCTCGATATCGATCAAATTTGGGCAATAGGCTGAGAATGGCGTCTGATATGATATTTTTGAGTGGGGATAACCTTGTGTCAAAAATCAGTTATGGCAAAATTTGGGGGAAAGAGGTGTTGAGGGGCTAAAATTTCAAAAAAAATTTGTTTTCAAACCGATCGATAGTGAATTGAAAGTTGTACAACATATTTAAAAATCAGTCTGCTATGCAAATTAGAGAGAAAGAAATAGAGAATATTCCCCTTTTTTGACCTTGAAAAACGACTGTTTCACGCGTATCTTTCCTTTAAATTGGATTAGGGAGTTGAAATTTGAAATCTACGTTTAGTGGACATTGTACATGTACTTTTTAGAGGTTTCGACGTTTGATCAGCATTGTACCCCTTTTTGCCTCGCAGCCTCAAAATGTAGTTTTATGGACAATTTTTCTCATTTTTTGAGTTTGTGGCACGGATATCTGCCTTCTCCCTCCCCCCTACTCGACCTAGGAAAGTGAAATTTGGTACGGAGATTTGGTAGAGGTCCACTCTGTGCCCCTATTCTTCCCTCTACCACTGTCCCAGAGCGCTCTTCGTTTCATTGTATAAATAGACAATTCGCCTGTATCCCTTACTTCACAAAAATTAGGCTTAAAAAGCACCGATGCTTTTTAATTTTTTTTTTTTTTTTTTTGAAATTTTATAATGAAGTTGATTTAAAATTGATCGAAGTTTAATGAGGTGAGGGAGACAGTTGATTTATAAGCATTAAAAAGCACAAAATGCTGATCTTTCTCTTCATTTTGATCGCACTCACAAGCCATGTTGAATGAAGAGACGAAAAAATATAGTATTACCTAATTTCATTATTATTGGGGAGAGGGGTGAGAAATTTTGACCTTTTGACGACATAATGTATTTTACTATTTTTTTTTCTTTTTTCTTTTAAAATCTATTCGATACATAATAAATGGAGAAAATGTTCGATAATTGAGAGCTTCATTTTTTTGAATTTTTTAAAAGGGCGGGGAGGGGAAGAACTATTCTTGGATATTACTTCATAATCTATATGCAACGTGTACTGTTTAAACTTCCTGAAACTGATACAAAATTGTACTTTCAATGGCATAAGATTAATTTTCGAAAATTATGCCTTCAAAATGCATAACTTTTTCCTTGGCGAGTGTTGTCAATGTAAAATTTTTCTAAAAATAATTTTTAAAATTGATTTTTTGGATTTTGATTGTTTGATTGAAATTTTTCAATTGTCTTCAAAAAATTGTTCAGCCATTGTAGGCATGTTGATCCATCTGATAAAAAAGATCAAAAAAGAAAGGGAATTATATGCTCGTGTTTATTTGAATATTTTTTATCTTTAGTATTATTCGAAGCATCTCAATACATACCTGATAATTAATTTGAGCAATAAAAATTTACACTATAATTCGTATTCCAGTTTAGAGGAATAAAGAGGGTTTGCCCCATCTAGGTGAGTTCAGCTATACATCTATAAAATTCTATGCACATAAATCTGCCCAATGAACACCATCGTAGGGATAAAGATCTCTGCCATGTCATGTCGCTGTCAGCTTTTCAAAAAATAGCCATATATAATTGCATGTCCGCATAAAGCCACGAAAACATCAAAATTTCTCGCTATTAAAATTTTTCATTATCTAATTAAAATACCTACATTAAAAGAGACATATTGCGCATTTTACTCAAAAGTAGCTAGTTACAACCGAAACTTGATAATTCCCAAGGTTGTGGTTTGTGTTTGTAGCGTTCTAGGTGTATTTTAGTTAAGTTGCTGCGAAAGAGAGGAGGTGTACCCCCAGCTTTCTACTGGAATGAAACACTCCGTACACTTATACTTAGCTATTTTATTATTAAGTGAGTCTTATCTTTATACGTACTTGGTTCTCAATAATATCTGCCACATAAAGTCAGCTATAGAATCTGAATCGCACGCCAATTTCAAATCAAATGTGTTTAGTTTTACGTGTATACTATTTCCATTTTCGGGTTGTCTTAAAACGTTGGCGGGTTGGTAATACGTTCTGTATTCAAGTACATGAAATCATTTCGTTGTTGGTTGGGTTCGCGTGACACCTATCATGTAAGTATTTCACTTTCCGCGAGCCTTTTACTCGTCGTTTATTGAAATTCATAATCTTGACATCGTAATAAATTACATTATCAACGAACTTTCGCTATTTAAACGCATCACCCGAAACGTTGCGTTTGTAAAGATTAGGTCAGCTTATTTTCTTGGCGGTATTTTCTCTGTACGATATTTTCCCATAGGAGGATGATGTATCATTTTGGAATACGAGTACGCTCAAGTCATAAACCGTACCTGTAATTTTGGATATTTTCTTCGTACTTTTTTTCCTTCTCTCTTTTTTGTATCTTTATTGTTGAAGAAGAAAGAAGTAATGATTCTAAAAAAAGTGAATAAGTTACTACGATAAATTTATGTATGTCAACTGAATACCTATACTTGTTTTGAAAAGGTACCCAGCTAGGCCAAATTTTGTTTTTGTTTTTTTTTTTTTTTTTAGTGTAGAAATCTGTAAACATCGATGTCATAATATTTGCGAAATAACCTCAAAAGTATGTGGTACAAATTTCACTCACCTACCTCAATTTTTAAAACTTGCAAACTTACTAAAAGTTCCAAAATTTTCAAAAAATTGAATAAAAAATTTTTTGAACATTTTCTCTGAAAGTGGAATCATTATACATATTTGAATTCAAAATGATCATTGGTGACTAGTTTTCATAATTACCGCACTTCTCAAGATTTTTTAAAAATGTCATTTTTTTCCCCCGAAAAACTAGGGAGTAAATTTTTTTAAGGCCCCCCACCCCCCGCCAGAAATGGTTTTAGGACAAAAATTTTAGACGATTGAGCACACTATTTCAATTTTATCCACCACAGACAATCTTTAGGGTCATTCAAAAAAAAAAGTTTTTGGCGTATTTTAAAATAAATTTGTTACAGGTACCCAGCTAGGCCAAATTCTGTTTTTTTTTTTTTTTTTTTTTTTTTTTTTTTTTTAGTATAGAAATTTGCAAACGTCGAAGTCATAATATTTGCGAAATAATCTCAAAAGTATGTGGTTCAAATTTCACTCACCCTAACTCAATTTTTAAAACTTGCAAACTTACTAAAAGTTCCAAAATTTGTAAAAAATTGAATAAAAAATTTTTTAAACATTTTCTCCAAAAGTGGAATTATCATACATATTTGAACTCGTAATGATCATTAATGACTAGTTTTCATAATTATCACACTTCTAAGGATTTTTTAAAAATGCCATTTTTCCCCCTTTTTTTTGTGATTTTCCGAAAAACTGCAGAGAAAATTTTTTTGAGACCCCCTCCCCCCACCAAAAATAGTTTTAGGACATAAATTTTAGACGATTAAGCGCAATATTTCAATTTTATCCACCACAGACAATTTTTAAGGTCACTCAAAAAAAAAAAAGTTTTCGGCATATTTTGAAATAAATTTATTACAAACTGAGGAAATGATATTTCAAAAAAAATTTCATCATAAGGGATACATTTCATTTATTTTTATACTGTATTTTTGTATGCTGAAATACCAATAAATCTTAAATGGACGAAAGTAAATTTATTTAATCTGTTTTACTTACAATTTATTGGACAAAACTTCTTAATGATATGAAAAAAATTGTTGAAAATGAACAAAAAAAAAACATTCTTTAGGCACCCATGAAAAATCATTACGGGGACAAAATTGTAATATTTCTCTTAATCGTGTGAAATTAATGTTCTAAATCTATTGAAGAGGAGAGAGGGGTGGGGTCAAAAAAATTTTCTCCGTATTTTTTTAGAAAATTGTGAAAAAAACACAAAAAGGTATCAAATTTTTAAAGCCTTTTAAAAGAAGGGAAAATAATGAAAATTTGTTAACAATGATAATTCTGATTATAAATATGTATAAAGTTCCATTTGGGGAAAAATTTTCAAACCTTTTATCTTTTTTTTTTTTGAGTTTTTAAAAACTCGGAAAATTTTTGAACTTTGGGTGACTTTTGCAAGTTGTAAAAGTTGAGTTGGAGAGGTGAAATTTTTACCACATCATTTTGAGTTCAATTTGCAACTATTCTAACCCCCCCTCCCCATTGGTAGAGTTCTAAATGGAATGTAAAATTTGACCCACCCTAGTGGGAACAATTTTTGCGATCTTAGTCTCTCAGCAACTCCTCTCCAATTTATAGCACAGCTGAATTTTGACTCGATATCATCCCCACTTCAGAATATCACTCAGTTTGGTAGCAGATTAGATATGTATGAGTGGGGATGACCTTGGATCAAAATTCAGTTATACCCCATTTTAGAGGAGGAGGTGCTGAGGGGCCAAAAGCACAAAAATTGTTCCTTTTTGAGTCCCTCGATAGAAAATTCAAAATTGCATAACATTTTCAAAAATCAATCTCCTATGTTAATTAGAAGGGGAGATATGATGGTTTCTCACCGTTTTGACATTGAAAAAGAGTTGTTCCTCCCCTATCTCCGCACCAAGATGAGCTAGAAAATTGAAATTTAGTATATGAAATCAGTAGTGGCTCTAAATGAGCCCTTTGGAAGTCCTAACTTTTTAGCTTCATTGCACCCCCTCACAGCTCCAGAAATGTGATTTCCTAGTCAGGTTTTTCTTATTTTTCTTATTTTTTGAGTTTGTTCCTCACATAAGAAGCTGAAATTTGGTACGCACATCTATTTGGGGCTCTAGATGTGCCTTTTTGGATTCTCGACTTGTCAGCCTCATTACATCTCCTTATAGTCCCAAATATATAGTTTTTTGGTCAATTTTTTCTATTTTTGAGTTTGTTCCCTACATAACTTCCCTCCAAATTGAGATAGGGAGCGGAAATTAGTTATGTACATTTAGTAGGAGCCCCTAGATGTTCCTTTTGGGGGTTCTCAACATTTTAGCTCCATTGCATCCCCTCACAGCACCAAATAAGAGGATTTTTGACTAATTTTTCATATTTTTAAAGTATGTTCCCCATATAACTCCCTTTCAATTTGAAATAGAAAGTTGAAATTAGGTATGTACATTTGGTACAGTTCTCCATGTGTCTTTTGGCGGTCTCCACGGTTTAGCTTCATGGAATCCTTCCTATTCTGAATATCGATTAGAAAAAAATTATCGCGAACTCGTTTTTTTTTCAATTAGACAAAAAAATAAACATAACAACATTAATATTGTTTTGCACCTATTACCCCATTTTTGTAATTAAAAATTTCTTTTTAATTTCAGTTTTGCAAAACAATATTCTTCCATTCTTAGACAACTGTGTTTTTTTCGTGGTAGCCCGGCTATACATGAATTTCAAGTTTGGCAGACCACTTACAATACACCTTTTATAGTGTATCCTGTATATTTCCTTACATTTCGAATGAATGAAATCTATTATTTACCCCCTTCGAAACGAGGATAAAAATGAAGCGCCTACAACGATGTAAAAAATTTACAATACGCAATGGTTCTCAAAATGATTTTATTTTCAACCTATTATTTTTGGTAAAAATCGATGTAAGATTTATGTTTGATGGATACACCCTCGATTATCAATTTTACAGTTTTCACTATAATTTTTATAATAAATATGTGTCAGTGAAAACTGACCCGTGCGTTGCGTTGGTGAGATATAAGCAGTAGGCACTTACACGTGTCGAATAAAAGTTTGATTTTATACCTCGATGATATTGGTAGGTAATCTTATTAATTTTTAAGACGAGCTTATATATACTGTATGTAGTATCACAGTTCATTAAAAATAAAAATTATAGAACCTAATAAAAGTACACTGGCTCGTGTTTGACATTACCTACGCATAGGTACTATGTACTGGGTAGGTGTATATCTATTTCAGGTCAATCTGGTGCATACGTATTTTTACGATACGAGTGAACTTTTTTTTATATTAGGTTGAAATTTTTATTCAATCATGTTTCACGCGTGTCGCTCAAGAAGAATATAAATGAAATGTAAGAGGACCACCCTAACTGTATTTTTTATTATTATTATTATTATTTTTTTTTTTTTTCATAAAAAATAGTAGTTTACTTATCTACCTATACCTAGTCCTACAATTTATGTATGCCAGACTGAAGTTGACGTTTGTAAAATGTAAAATGATAATAAAAGTAAAAAAGCCACATGAGCTTAAATATTGTTTGTTCTTGGAGGAAGAATGTTTGTTTCACAGGGGGAGTTTTCCTTCTCTTTTTTTCTTTTTCTTTTCCCTTCATTATTTTCAATCGTAAATGATTAATATTTAAATAAATCATGATTATAACAATAGTAGTTCAACTTGGGTAATTCGAAGCAAGGTGTATCATTAGTTGAACACCTTACGATGGAAAACATTTTTCATCGCTAATTGTTTTGACATGAATATCACCCTGGTAGATTCGCCCCAACCTAAAATTTACGTTTAGGGTTAAAGTTGGTAAAAACATTTTTAACGCTATTATATCGTAATCTTATTATGCAATGTAAAAATTATATACGTGTGGATACTAATTCTGTATTTTGTGAGACACACATATTGTCCACAATGTACAAATTATACTACTTACTATATGATTTATTTTATAAATTATTCAATTAGGTAATCTGAGAAGCTTGAAAACTTCAAAAAAGAAAAGAAAAAACAACTCTGTCGTTAACCGATAACACGGATTAGTCGAAGCATTTTAATGAGATATTGAAAGGTTTTTGCTTCTGATAATATATACCTTATAAAGGTACCTATGCTAAAGAAAGAACGAAAGGTGAAATAACCATTTTACGAATTTTTCTGCAACTAGGTACATATTAAAAAATTAACGGAATATTTTATCAACTTATTCAGCTTTTAGTTTTTAGTTTAGGTGTAGTCAATTTTCTCACGGCGGAATTTTCGTGACTGTATTTTAAATTAGTAACCATGTCTGCCTACGTACTATTTTTAGCTCGATTTTATAAAGAAAATTCAAACTATACACATTACGAACCATCGATCTATGAAAAAATTAGTGCGAAAATATGTGCTGCGAAATGCGCTTATGGTTTCGTATAAATCCATTCTGATGATATTTTTTTTTTTTTTTTTTTTGGATGTCTGATGACCACGTTTTTAAATTTTCTGGACTAAAATTATTATGAACGTAGGCTATGTACTGTATGTAGAGGTATTATTGGACTTCAACCCCGATATCTAGCAAAATCATTCAGATTTTTCTATGAAACCTGGAATGATGAAAAACTGATGACAGAAGAAGAGATAAGTAAAAGTTTTGAAAAATATGTATATCCCTTCGTGCAGCAATAATTATTATAATATCTGAAATTCTACGTTTCAGCAAAATTATGGTAGAAGAAATCCGTTTCTTCGAGTTTTTTTATATTTTGAAGATCAAACGAATGAAGTCACATTTTCTCCTGATTGATGTAGCGAGTTTAAAATTTTTAGAGATACATAGGTTGATATTGAAATGAATAGCTGGAACCTCCAAAAGACACATCAGGGACACCTAGTAAGTCTACATCCCAAATTGGTTGTTGATTAAATTAATTTTTTTGACGCACCAGCCAACCATTAGGGGTTCAAGAGAGGAGGAGCAAAACTCAAATTTTATGAAATTGTCATGTTGAGGGTGTCTAAATATATGTTTTTTTGACTGGTTCAGTTCATTTTTGATATTATTTTCTCAAAAAAGTGAAATGTACCCTGTGGGGAGGAGGGGTGAAACTCCAATTTCATCAAATTATTGTGTCGAGTGTCTAAAAATACATGTGTTTAGTCTGGTTTGAATGAAAAAATGCTGAAATTGAGCAGAAATTCGACAATTACAGAAATACTTGACAAAAAATTCCAACATATATAATAATATTACAAAATTGTGCAACTGGTTTCTTGTATCCTCCACATTCAAAATCTGAATATTGTTATTTCGCAGAAACACATTTTAGATTTTTGTACATCTTTTTGATCAAATAATGGCTAATTTTGAGCAAACGTGCAAGTTGTAGCAAAAAGTAAAACTGGTATGAGAAAGTACATAACACAGGCAACAAATCTGCATAGAAAGAACCCTGACATAGGTTGAAACTTTTTTTTGTACATCTAAAAATATGTTCAGTAAAACTTGAAGAAGTACTTACTTTAAATTTAAAATATTCGTCTTGCAATTATTCGAAAACTAAAAACTAATACAAATCTGAATTCGTCATTAAGAATACTGTAAAACCACATGAACAGATATTTTATAATCACATTTCTTATTACAACAGCATGTGTTTGAAA
>FIZR01017907.1:0-10464 GCA_900060175.1 Ferrisia virgata
TACCAAGAAAAAATTGACGAATATCAAGGGTTTATCCAATGTTTCACAGATGGATCCAAAATAGAAACCGATTATGTCGGATATGTTTTTTCCATTAATCAAATAGTCAAGCAATATGTGATTCAAAAGTATTCCTCAATCTTCACAGCTGAACTTATTGCTATTTTACATTGAAACCATATATTTGGGGCTATGAGCGGTTGCAATGGAGCTGAAAAGTCAAAAACCCTCAAAAGGTACATTTGAGGCCCCTACTAAATGTACATACAAAAGTTCAACTTCTTAGCTCAACTTTGAGGAATGAAAAGGGAGGAATAACCTTTTTTTCGTGGTTAAAAACGGGAAAAAATCCTCATATCTCCCCTCCTAATTACGATAGGAGGTTGATTTTTGAATACGTTAAGTATATAATTTTGAATTGTTTAAACATCCCCTCCACGAAATTTGGACATGACTGAACTTTGGTACGAAGTCAACCCCACTACAGAACGTGAAAATCCGCCGCCAACTGAACCCTATTTTCCAAATTTGATCGATTTTGGTCGGTATTGAGCTGAGAAAATGATTTTTAGTTTCGGGGAAGAATAAATAAGTAAATATCTAACATGACCAAAAACGATCGTAATGGTTTCTAGGACCCTAAAACGGATTTTGTTGATACTCCCGCCCTCATCCACCGTAGGTCGTTAGACTGTAATGGCCTCGTTTTTATCGACAATACTATGTAGAAAATCAGGCTACAAAATCAGTCTGATTTTTGGTGGATTATAAAAATTATTGGTATTGACGTTATTCAGTGGCAGGGGTAAACAAGGATTAGACCATCAGAAGGCCACATTCAGAATTCCACTAAATCTAAATGCTACATTCATATACAAGGAATGAACTTATAGCTCACGTCTTCGAATCACCAGAGCTGCTACATTTCGGGGGTGTGAAAGAGTGCAATGAGGCTGAAAATCCGAAATCTCTAAAAATACTGAAACTACATACCAAATTTCAGCTTTCCAGACTAATTTGAAGGGGAGTTATGCGAGGAACGAACTCAACAGATAAAAAACTGACCAAAAACCGATATTTTTGGAGCTGCAAGGGGCGAAAAAGTCGAATACCCTAAAGACACATCAATGCCCCCAACTAAGTCTACATACCAAATTTCAATTTCCTGGCTCAATTATGAGGGGAGATAAGGGGAAGCGTAGCCCTTTTCAAAGTTAAAAAGTGGAAAATCCCTCATATCTCCCAACCTAATTGATCCAGGAGGCTGATTTATGGATATGTTGTACAACTTTGGATTCTCTATTGATCGGCTCAAAAAGAAACAATTTTTACAGTTCTGGCCCATCAGTACCCCCTCTTCCAGATTCGGGCACAACTAAATTTTGACGCCAAGTCATTTTCACTCCAGAATATCAAATCTGTCGCCAATCGAAACATATTTTGCAAATTTAATCGACTTTGATAGGTATCGAGCTGAACAATTACTTTTTTATTTTCGGTCAAAAAAATGAAAAACCACCCAAAAAACCACATTTCTGCGCTCTGATGAGGTGCAATAGGTCCGAAAAATCGAAACATCCAAAAGGCCAATTTAGAGCTCCCTTGTAGACTTACACACCAAATTCCAACTTCTTAGTTCAATTTGAAGGGAAGATAGGGAAGGAGTAGCCTTTTTTCAAAGGTCACAGAGGGAAAAACTCTCATATCTCTCCTCGTAATTGACCCAGGAGGCTGATTTTTGGATATGTAATACAATTTTTGATCATCTCCTTGATTGGCTTATAAAGGAATAATTTTTATGATTTCAGCCTCTTAGCATCCCTCCCCCAAATTTAGGCATGACTGAATTTTGACTCGAAATTATCTCCATTCCAGAATATGGAATCCGCCGTCATTCTAAGCCTATTTCCTGAATTTGATTGATTTTGGTTGGTATCGAGCTGGGAAAATGATTTTTCAATTTGTTGTGGAAGGGGGGGGGGTGATAGAAATTTAAAAAGTATCTTAAACATAATCAAAATTGGTCCTAATGGTCTTCAAGGACCACAAAACGGATTTTACTGATATTACTTCCTCGTGCTGACAATATGACATAGATAATCAGGCTGAAAAGTGGCGGAACAGACGGAGAGTAAATACAGCGTGTGCTACTTCCATTATACTGCCTTCAGACCATACGTAATGCAACTTCTGTGAAACCCATGTAGAAAGATTTGCATATTCTCATTGTTACAGGGGCTGGGTTATGCGGATTAAAAATCGTACATTTTGAAATATTAATAGAAATTTTTTTCAAAATTGGCAGACCCAAATGTAGAGAGAGGTCTGATTTCCCTAAGACTTTTAGGTGCACGACGTGACGTCACAGTGGTTCAGATGAAAATTTATCGTCTCAAAAATCAGATTTTTGGGAGAAAAATTTTAAATTACGTGTACAGGGGTTATCGATGATGCTGCTTTCATTTATAACATTGTTATGAATACGAACTAAACAGAGGGTGAAAGAGAGCGGACTAGTGCTCGAAATTTTGAAAAATTTTATGCGGGCAATCAAAGTATAGGTTTTAAAGCTCGTTGATTTCAAATTTTACGCAATTTTGAGTATAAATCAATTTAGGCCATGAAGTGTGCGGCGCGAAAGGGAGATGAGACCTAAATTTAATTCCATACGAGGTATCAAAATGTAAGTTTTAAGGATTTCTAATTTTAAATTGAATATAATTTGGACATACAATCACTAGGTGGTTTAAATGGGAGTGAGGGGGGCGGGGGGTATAGGGATGTATGAGGTGCGAGCAAAACTAAAAAATTCCCAAAAATTTCATGTGAGCTATCAAAATGTGAGTTTTTAGGCCGGCTATTTACAAGTTTAATAAATTTTGACCTTGTGAACACATTGAGCTTGAAACTGGGCAATACGATGTTGAATTCAGAATTCTCACAATTCTGAATATTACATCACTTTTGAGCGCATTAAGATTATTTTTCCAAAAAGTTGCAAATATTTGTAAAAACTTTTTACTGGTTATGAAACGTTATATTGCCACTTGTAAATGCTGAACATTTGAACGCGTAACGTCGCTTCACAAGAAGTCGAAATTTTCATCGAAATATGGTGAAATGTAAGCAAAAAAAAACAGGGATTCAGAAATGGTACATCGAATCAAATAAATATTAAATACATTTGACGAACATTGTAAATCTAAAATAAGAAAATACTTATTCAACTCGTACTACGAAACTAAACCAATGCCTAAACAGTTTATAAAGTTTCATGCCCAGTCGAAGAATATTTATGTACCCGTACCTTACTTTACCTTTTTGCATCGATAAAAATACCTAGCTAGGTTGCTACCCACCGTCACCTACTGTTAATTCGCGTTGAAACGCGATCATCATTTTTAAATTGCATTTCCATTTCAAAAGTTTGAATACTGATGAGAGTTTTATAACAAAAATGTAAAATGTTCGACGTTCTTTTTCTCTCAAGACGGATATTTTTATTGAGTTTAGATATGAGAAAAATAACCTAAAATCGCGCCGTTTGCATAATCAAAACGCGAACATAGATATGAGTTTAAGCCATCGAAGGACGTGTCCTGAATTTACAAACGTACAGTACGTTTGTCATACGAGCGTACATATATACTCGCGTATGATGCACTAACGTATTTATGGACTTTTACTAACGATATAAGTTACAGGTATTTTGAAAAAGATTACATCGTACATTACCATAGTACTCGTCGCTGATGTAAATATCGTTGATAAGTTTGGGATAAAATTTAAGCAATCGTTTAGCTAAATCCGCATGTATCGATGTAGCGTTAAGTAAACATAAATGTAAGATGGTTTCGCCAACGGCTCCTCGTTCCTTCAAGTCCCAACATA
This sequence comes from Ferrisia virgata, assembly GCA_900060175.1. Taxonomy (NCBI): domain Eukaryota; kingdom Metazoa; phylum Arthropoda; class Insecta; order Hemiptera; family Pseudococcidae; genus Ferrisia; species Ferrisia virgata. The sequence continues at coordinate 3,892 of FIZR01017907.1, forward strand.
CTTCGCGGTATTCCATTTTCTCTGAAATTTAAATTACTTTAAGAATTATAATTAGATAATAATGCTTGAAGTACTCGAGTAGTACACATCAGTTTTACGAGAAAAGAAGAAGAATAATTATATCTAGACGAAAAATTTAGCAAGATTGATGAAACTGAACGGAAGGTGAGATTGCAGGGGGTACAAACTAAGGATCTACTACAATTCTTGGTTCATGTATTACCCCTAATCAGATTAACAGGGGCAATTCTTATCCCAACTTTTTCGTTATCCAAGTCATTGACTAGCTCGTACCTAGGATCATTTATACTACACTGTGCCACGTAATCGTTGTTAATTTTAGTTTGTTTGACTAACTTCGACTAATTTTTGGATTTTGAAAAAATTGTATGTTTTTTTTTGAAGTTTAACGAAATCACACATTTTTTAGAACAACTTTTTTTTTGATTTTTTGAAAAATATAGAAAAAATTGACTATCTTGAAAATTTTCCCTCATATCAGCTATAGAAAAAGCGCATTGAATTTTCGATACATAAAGGAAAAATTGCTCGAAAAGGGGGGGTGTAGGAAGTCAACAATCTTTAAGGAAGTCATTTACATCTAGAGTAAGTAACATTTAGAACGAATTTTGAACGGAATGGGGTGCACAATTTTTTGGATCACCTCGTATCTAGAAGAAGTAGGGTTTTTATGATAGTGGGGGGGGGGGGGGTGAGAAATTACTTCATTTTAACCACCTATACTAACACTTTCTAAAAATGAAATTTCTCCGCATTCGCTTCAAATGATTTTTGCTATAAAATTGAAAACATAAAATTTTACAATGGGGTGGAGCCTTTCAACGAGTCAGGGTGGGGAGGGGGGTTGGGGAAATCTTTAGCATAAGAAATCTTCGAAGCACATTTTCAGGCCTCTGAAGGGGTGCAATGAGGCTGAAAACTCGAAACTCCCAAAAAGAAAGATCTAGGGCCACTACTAAATGTACATACAAAATATCAACTTCTTAAGTTAATTTAGTGGGGAGATAGGAGAGGAGCGGTCCTTCTTTAAGATCAAAAATGGTAAACACTCTCATGTATTCCCTCCTAATTGACCAAGGAAACTGATTTCTGGATATGGATATGTTACCACAAATTTAAATTTCCTACCGATTGGTATAAAAAAGGTCAATTTTTTCATATTTGGTCACTTAGCACCCCCTACCCCAAATTTGGGGATAACTGAATTTAGGAACAAGGTCGTTACCACTCATACATTCTAATTAGTCGCCAAACTGAGCTGATTGACCACATTGGAGCGATTTTGGTCAGTATGGAGCACAGTAAATGATTTCAGTCTCGGAATGGAGGGAGACTACATTTCGGGGAATTTGAATGGAGTTGGAAAGGAATTGGAATAGAATGGAAATGGAGAAGAATTGAATGAAATGGAATTAGAATGGAATGGAATTGGAGTGGAATTGGAATGGAATGGAATTGTAATGGAATTGGAGGGGATTTAGAATGGAATTGAGTTGAAATGGAATTGGAGTGGAATAGAATGAAATTGCAGCAGAATTTGAATGGAATTGTAGTGGAGTGGAATGGAATTGGAATGTAGTTAGAATTGGAGTGGAATTGGAGAGGAATTGCAACGAAATTAGAATGGAAGTGGAGCAGAATTGGAACGGAATTATAGTTTAATGGAGGAGATTTGAAATGGAATTGAGTTGAAATGGAATTGGAGTGGAATTGTAGTGAAATTGGAATAATAGTGGAGTGGAATTGGAATGGAATTGTAGTTTAATCGGAATGGAATTAGAATGGATTGGAATTGGAATTGAAGTGGAGTGAAATCGGAGTTGAATTGGAATGGAATTGGAGGGGATTTGGGGATTTGAATAGAATTGGAATGGAATGAAATTGGAGTAGAATTGGAATAGAATTTGAATAGAATTGGAAAGTAGTTGGAATGGAATCGGATTGGAATTTAAATGGAATTGAATGGAGTTGGAATGGAATGGGAATAAAAAAAATGTAAACTTAAGAAATTTATCAGTTTTTTTCTTAAAATTCTGATTTTTTCCATTTTTTAACATTCAATATATTTTTTTTCTCCGCTAGGAAACAACCTGCAAAGTTTCTACTCGGGTCATTGATTGTAACGAGTGGGAGTACAGTTACTCATTCGAAAGATTTTTAGTAGGAGGGAGCCGACAGCACCATTGCAGCGACAACAGGAATAACAAATAGATAAACTTGCCGAGCAAATGTGGTTAACTGCAAAGAATTATCCCGGGAATACGGTGAGTCAGGTGTGACATAGCTGGACCAGTACTTGCCTGGACTTCATACGGACATTTGACCTACTGTGGTGGAATAATCTGTCCCAAAGCAGATGGGAAGAACACGTTTGTTCGTGACGGACAGCACAGTTCCAGCGACAATGGGAATGACAAAGAGACGAGCTTTATCATTTTAACCATGAAGAAACTTCTGGAACTTGCCTCTGATTCAAACTAAACTCTGACAGATAGAAAGGACTTGAAAAACCCGTGTAGCAAATTTTTCCGCGTCCAAAATTTACTTGGATTCCTTTAAGCAAATTAAAAAATAGTTGATATTTTTGGTTACCGTGAAAAATAAAAAATATCAGTTCCAAGCGCGTGTTAAAATTAAAATAGTTTAAGTTCACCTTATCAAAATTCTAGGCTGGTGAAATGTTTGCCTTATCTAGAAAAAAGAATTTTTCAAAAATAGCAGTAATTTAATCAAGTTTAAGTCACTTACACACGCCTTCACTTTATGAAATTTTTTTAAATTTACGATTTTTTTATCACCCATTTTAATATTTCTGGTCGTAAAAATGCCAAAATAAAATACTCATCGGACTATAATAATGATATTTCAAATCCAAGTTCACGATTCTTTTTTTTTCTCTAATAAATTTAAAGTCTCCATCACTTTCCATTTTGTCCAAAACAAAAAAGAAGAAGAAGAAGAAGAGTATGAATACAAACGTGCGTATGAGATTAAGTGCCTAATTGACAGATAAAACCCGAGTAGAAAAATGTGCGCTCGTACAAGGTTCAATTCAGAATGCGAAATCTACGAGATCATTTAATGAAAAAGAGGTCCTCGTTTTTTTTAACAATAAAATTTTCTCATCTCGTATCCAGCACTAGATACGTGTTTGTCGAAAGTTAAAAATACCTTTTAGTAAAATATACGAAAAGCGAATTTCACACAGGAAAAAACTTTACAAAGCTGATGAGTTTGTTGGAACAGGAATGCGTCTTTACGTTAGTTTTTTTCTTTTCTCTTTTTTTTTTCAGTTGAAAAAGCTAGAGTTCATATGTTTTTTTTGACTCTCGGTAAATTTGTTTTAAAAGCACGTACGTCGACATTAAGCGGTTGAAGTAGAATAAGATTTTAGTGATTCGTGACATAGAGACTTAAAAAGACGTCTCACCAGGTAAATGATTTTTACCCTAATGTGCTCGTGTGTGTACTGAGTAAGTATACGACGAGTACATTGCTCTTCAAATCATTCGTGTAAAAATAAAATTCATTTGTATTTCTCTGATCACGAAAGTAAAGTTCTATATTATCTATTTATTACTTGTTCATAACGTTGAAAATTGCGGTCATACAAGGAAAATATTTATAATAACTACCTACCTTGTTTTTCTATTTCCGGAGGCGTTGGCATATCTTTGTCAATATCAAATTCGTTTGGATCTTCCATATTCCTCAAAATAGAGAGCTGTAAAATTAAAATTTTGGTTAAATTAGAGATAACAATTGGAATACATTTTCATAATGAAGACTTCATCTTAAAATGAAAACACCATATTAATAACTAGGACTTAGACTATTCAATAAACAAGTGCTTAATTTAAAAAAGATAATACTGTGGAAGGGCGATGGAAGTAAAGCACATAGCAACTTCTGACATGGAGAAATATTAATTAAAAAGTCCATTTACTCGAGATACTTTGGTTAAAATAGTCTAATAAAATCATGGTACACACATTTTTTTTCCTTCCATAAAGAAAAAAAGCTGAAAAAATATTAATTTTTGGAGGATTATATATAAAAAAGAATAACAAAAAAAAAAAAAACAATGTCAATGGTAAAATTTCGATTTACAATTTCAAATTTGATCAGTATTACAGATGGTACACTTTCAGGTACCACCTTTCCATCCTTAAAAGCTAATTGATAGGTAAATTGCTAAGTAGATACGTTGACCTACTTTAAAATATTCGCCATAAGTCGATCAAATTTGAACATCAAAGTTTCGTTTGATACACGTACGTAGGATAGAAGATATGTAATTAGAGCGGTGCACAAGGGAGGGGGAGGTATACGAGAATTGAACCTCCCCACCTGCCCTTCCCATAACCGAAAAACATGAATTTCAATACTTTTAAGCATCAAAAATTTGAATCTAATTTCAAGCTAACCTATTAAAGGAGTGAAATAACACTAAAGCTCCTCTCTTGGAGTAATCCTGCGCACGGACCTGTATGTAAGTGTAATCTTGTATAGAAATTTGAAGAGATGAAAAATCTTGATAACTTTTTCATCCAAGGTCACTATCCACATCCGATACAACGGTTCTACTCAGTTGGCTGAAATAACATTTCCCAATGACCAATGGGATTGCTTGTTTCTCAAAGTTTATCAGTATTGTCTTAAATAATCATGCCTAAAGACCAATGAGATTGCTTGCTCCTCAAAGTCCATCCAGATTGACTGAAATCATGTGTCCGAACTGAGAATACAATTGCTTTATTTTAAAAGTCTATCCTCATTGGTTAAAACATTTCTCAATCACCAATGCGATTGATTACTTCTCAAAGTCTTTCTGGATGCTTGAAAAATAATTCCTAATAACCAATAGGATTATTTGCTTTTTAAAGTCTATCCAGATTAACCGAAAAAATGTTTTCCAATGACCATTGAGATTGCTTGTTTCTTAAAGTTGACCAAGAGTGTCTGAAATAATGTTCCCCAGTGACCAACAGGATTGCTTCATTTTCAAAGTCTATCCTCACAGATTAAAATATTTCCCAATGGCCAATGACAGTGCTTGTTTCTCATAGTCTATCCGACATGGCTTAAATAATATTTTCCAAAAACCAATGGGACTAGTTTTTTTCTCAAAATTTATTCGAATTGATTAAAATAAGTGAACACGTTTTTGATGGCTTTGATTTTAAATCTTAGATAAATATACTTGGTTCCAATAAATAAATGGAGAATTTTAGATAAGATCTAGTCCCTCTGGACCACCGCTCAGCATCGACTGAAATCTCATAAGAACCCCAAAGAAGGAAGGGGCAAAATTCCAAACTAACAATACCTTAGAGTAAGGTATAAAAACACAGGCAATTTGATCTTCCGATTCTGAGACTAATATTAATAAGACCCTAAACCTTAAAGCTAGTCCAAGAGCAGGTGCAGAACTTCAAATTGGAAAAAATTTCTGAGTGCGTCATAATCAAATTACAAATACTCACGTTGAGCTTCTCGTTTTCATCCAGCTATTTTTGGCCATGTCAAATATTGATTTTAATTTTTTTATTTATTTTTGTTGCAAAACTAAAAATCATTTGCTCAGCTTGATACCAATTGAAATCGATTAAATTTGGGAAATAAGTTTCGAATGGTGGCGGATTTGATCTTTTGGAGTGAGGATAACTTCGGATTAAAATTCAGCTTTGCCCAAATTTGGAGGAGAGGGTTCTGAGGGTAAAAATCGCAAAAATTGTTCTTTCGTGAGCTAATTGATTGACAATTCAACTTTGTGTAACATATCCAAAAATCAGCTTCCTAAGTCAACTAGGAGGACAGATATAAGGGTATTTTTTTTTTTGACCACGGAAAAGATCTGTTCCTTCCCTGTCTTCCCTCAAAATTGAGCTAAGAAGTTGAAATTTGGTAAGTAGATTAAATAGAGACCATAGATGTGCCTTTTGGGAGTTTCGATTTTTCAAACCTATTACTCCATTTACAGCCCCGAAATTTGGTATTTTAGGGCGGGTTTTCTTTTGCTTTAAGTTTATTCTTCGTATATTCCCTCCCCCCTATTGAGTTAAGAAGTTGAAATTTGGTATATAAATTTAGTGTAGGTCTGAAATGTGCCTTTTGGTGATGTCGGCATTTTAGGCCTATGGCATCCTCGCTGCCCTAACCATTGATTAGGAAAAAAGCATTGCTTCGCGACTATTTTATTTCCAAAAAATATCCCTCTTTCGAGGGCCCATAGTTCCTTTTCTTTTTAAGCTCAGGACACAACATTTTGTACGGTGAGTTTTCAACTCAAAATAAACCATCTGCGTGAATTCAGTTTTTCACTGCATGTTAATAACGTATACGGAACCTCAATCAATCAATCAATAAGCTTTATTTTTACAAGTGTACATATCTACTTAAATATAATACACTCGTGGCCCTAGAAACGGGCAAAAGCCTCCCCCAGCCTCCTCCATTCGTTCCGGTCCTGGGCAATCCGCTGGAAGGCACTGTGTCCCAGCAATCTACCGAAGCAGTCCCTCCATCTAGCCCTCTGTTTACCTTGCCTTC
>FIZR01017908.1:0-10685 GCA_900060175.1 Ferrisia virgata
CAACGTGAAAGATCATTGTACTTATCCTCTGACAATATTGCCGAAATTCTATCCGACAACCCTCAAAGAATCCAAAATATACTGTCATTCCTCGCTGAAACTGGTCTAAAATCCCTCCACTAAATAATCCTTTCTTCCAATACGCTTGTGGCCTTAGTTGCAGTAAAGGTGTAAAAAAAAAAAAAAAATTAAGGGTGGCGAATGAAGCCAGAAGTCTTCCAGTTTCCAGAGCCTTGAGCGATTAAGAAAAAGTCAACATTTTTGTATATTTAGGCTCTATCATTGAAGCAGATGGAGGCTCATCAGCAGAAATATGGCGCCAAATGGCTCCGAGCAAATCAGCTATCGCTAGACTTCGTAACATTGCATATAATAACAAGATCGCTGGAAGGACAAGAAATGGACTTACACAATCACTTGTTTTTTCTGTTTGTTGAAGGCAGATGATAAAAGAAGAATGGACGCCTTTGAGATATGGGTTTGAGGAAGGATGCTGAAGATACCCTAGACTGCGCGATGAATCAACATCTCCATCGCCAACAAAATACAGGAGCCAGTCAGGCTGAATGTTTTATGCGAGAAACACATTCCAGGGCATTTTGGGCATGTGAATAGGAGAGGTGTTGGAAATCTCGGTGAAAAAAGAAAATCTTCGACCAGGTGGTCTGACATTGATAGCCAAAGAACAAATGGGCTCTGCAGACCTGTAGCCAGCCTTCATGGTAGGGAATGCTCGCTGGATTCTAGGGGATGCTCCAAAAATAGCGGAGTCAGAAGTAAGGAAGAGGAGGGCTATCGTTCTTTTTCCAGGCAATGTACAGCGTTTGAATGATTGCCTTTTGAAGAGAGTACAGAGGAACTGTTTTGAAAATATTTTTTCAAATACATTACCCGAGTGAAAAGAGGGCAAAATTTTTATGAAATCCTGAGTCTGAAGGGTCCATAAATGAGAATTTTAGCTCGTTTTAGCTCTATTTGATAAAATTTACATTTTTCTCTTTTGTTAACAAATCGCAGGGAGGGGGGTGTCTCAACCACCAAACCACCGTGCTTTTATATCATTGGTAATCAGCTAATAGAGACTAAGCGCAGGGTGGGCCAAAGTTCAAAAAAAGATTTTTTAATCCATTTTTTAACGATTGAAAAAAAAACTAGTATATTAAGATTTTACTAGGGGATGCTTAACATACCCTAGCACCCTCCTGATTACGGGTCTGCGACTCTGCGGTATGAACTGCTTCACAGGCACAGGATCATGAGAATGGCGTGCTCTTTTAAGTGCAATATGGTCTCAAGCGACTGAAATCTGCTGATGATGACGAACAAACAATTTGTACACCTTCTTTAGTTTATGAAAATCAGACAAAGAAAGTATTGCAAAGACTACCTTTTTTTTCACGTTTTTAATTAACTGTCATTTCGATAAACTGAATTATTATTTTTATTATTTCAATTGTTGGCTCTGAATTTCGCATCGATTAGATAAACTTGCGTAAATGACACATGGAAGTTTCCGAAATTACGAAAACAATATAAGTCATTGTCATCACCGACGCAAAAGTAAACCTCATTTTTCACCCAATTGGTTTACTTTTTACAAGCTGAGGTCCATAAATTAAGTCATTTCATAGCCCACCTAACTTGTGTAGGAACCTCTCCTTTTTCTGCATGCAGAATGCATAAAACGAGAGAAATAAAACTAGTTTATTTCAATTCTATCCTAGTGAGAAATCTTCACGAGTTTCTTGAATTTTAAACGCGTATACATAAAACGACTAAATGGACAACAAAATTGTGTTTTTAATCCTATCAAACATCTTCTTAATCAGAGCGGATCAAACAGATTTATCAATTGGTGATCAATCATTGCCACTGCATGGGTAAGCATCTAGTGATAGAATTTAGAAGATTATCGCTTGCACAGTGAATTTTTCACGATGGTTGTTGCCATGATCCTTTAGAGCAGTGGATCCTTGTTCAAAAGATGCAAATTATCAAAAAGACGTTTGCAAGAAGATAGCTTCAAAAACATTCGGCGTTACTGAAGAACCACAGTATACTGATGGGTTTCCCAAGTGTATCGAAATATATGCCGATGTTATAACTGGCGTTATGAATATAGGTGTATTGAACAATGTTGTTCAATGCGGTATGGTAGATCAGAAGATAATTTTTGGCAGGGGCAAAAACTTGAATGGAGCACTTTTATACAACTGTGGAGATACTGAGTGCGGTACTGAGTGCACTTTGGGTGATGAAGTGGATGATGTAATGCATTAAAACACTTGATAAAGATAAATAAAATGAGTACCTAAGTATTTTGGTATATGATTGATTATTGTAATACAAAACATTATTTGTAATTCTTCATTTTACAAATAAATTATCCATGATTATTTTGCTGTTATAAATTAATACCTCTGTTAATCTGATCAAGTGGAATTATATGTGATAGGTAAGCTGTAATTGTTCTGAATATCGAATATAAAATGCTTTTGAATGGATGCTTGATTATTCAGAACAATTTAATTGCAGATCTAGATGCATCAAACGTTTCTTATTCTAATCTAAATTTTTTGACATATACTTTTGACCTGATTTTGTAAAAGATAAGCAATTTCTCCAATGATCAACTTTTCTAATGAATAAAAAAAAAATCACGAAAAATTTATTAGCGAATCCCATCTTTTGAATGAGGATTTCTTTAAAAACTGTGACTGCCGGGGAAGGCGAATGAAATACATCAAGCTACGGATCTGTAACGTGATTATACATTGTACTGAATTTAAAAGGCAAGGTTGGTCATTAGAACCAAAACATATCTGGGAGCTGATACGACATCAGATTATTAACTTCTGGTGGCAGGAGTACGGCTGTGAATCTGCATGAAAAGGCCAAAGAAGAGATCACGGAATTTTCTCACCAATGGTGAATTGAGGTAGGTGTCTGCTAGGACAAGTATCACAAGTTCGGATACAAATGACCCAACCACTATGTGGGAAGACATCAAAACTGAGATTACTCGTGTATGTGAGTCAGTTATTATGGGGAAATAAAACGCGTGTTAGAAAAGAAGCAGCCATGAAAAACAGAACAGTGTTGTCGTAGAGACAGAGATGCCTACCTTAACCAATCTTACAATGAAATACAGGAATACGCAGACCGCAATGAGACCAGTGCAGTATTCAAGAAAGTACTTCAGATCGCTGGAGATTTTAAACCCAGAACTTACGAGATGAATGTCTGGCAAATCATCAAAAATTGCAGATAGCTCAACATACCTATAGTGATGTTTCATAGATTATGCCAAAGCCTTCGACTGTGTGAATTGGAAGAAGCTCTTCAAAATTTGAATAGATGGGTGTCCTTGTTCATGTAGTACATTTGGCGGAGTCCCTATACGAGTTCAATTCTATGGTAGTGAGAGTTGATGGTGAAAAATTTGAGGCATTTCGTTACGATCTAGAACATTGGACTAGAATCTGTGGTGAACATAGCCGACAAAAAACTTAAAACCTCGTATTAATACATCAAAAACGAAAGTCATGGTGGTGTATCCGGTCGATTGTCTTCCAGTTTCTACAGCTCTGAGCGAATACGAAAAGACGAACGCTTTCGTAAATTTAGGCTCCATCATCGAAGCAGATGGAAGCTTGTCAGCAGAAATACAGCGTCGAATCGATCTGAGTAAATCAGCTAATTTTGGGTAACATGCTTAAAAAGTTACTTAAGATACCGGGTTGTTGAAGAAAGAAAATTCCTACAGGATGGGACGGAGGGGATGCACTCTTTTTCCTGGAAGGCTTTAGAGGGGAGGGGGGCTTAGGCATGCGGAAATTAATTATTTTTGAAAATTCCTTACCGACACGAATAATTTTCAAAAATCTGCATAATTCACCACTAGAAGCATTTTTCTTGCGTAGTACTCCCAAATTAGACACCAAAATGGAGTGTTTGAATTTCAAAATGCACACAAATGAGTATCGGATTTGGTAAAAGGGTTTTTCAAATGTGCTGTTTTTGGATTTTGAACATATAAATTTGACAAATTTTGGACATCGGATATTGGTATTGATTTACAAAGCTCCGAGGACCTCGAACACGTGCCCAAAAATTTTTCCCACTCAGAGAACTAGATTAAGGTCAAAATGGTGGGATAGTTTTGCATTGTAGTACTTTCAATCTCATTATTTGATAACAGTTAAAAATATGGCTTAAAATGATTTCTCAATTTGGCAGCAGTGATATGCAAAATTAGCCCACTATTTCGACTTTAATCCACTTTTCTGAGGCGAAAAAATTTTTCAGATATTCGGTTTTGAAATTGACGAACGTATGTTTCAAGATAAAAAGAAGATGGAAAAAATTCTATTGAGAACTGTATAATATCAAAATTTATTAGCTAAATTCGTATTTCGAACATATTTAGGGCGGTATGGGTGAGGTAGGGGACCAAAATTTTCACCGGTAGGGATCAACTTCGCTTCTTACATGACTATGCTCTTTCGTTTTTTTAAATACAGAAAATGAATTATCAGAATATCTCAAAAGTCACGGTTTGAAAAGAGCCATTCCTACCCTAGTCAGGGTCAAAAAACGGCCCCGGCCCAAAATCGATCAAACTTAAATCAAAATGTTATTTATGGTCAGAAAACATCCCAAAATATTGTTCACCCCGTACACTCACCCCTTCCAGAATTATTTCCCCCAATGTCAAAATTTCAACACGCGATGTCTGTGGAAGGGGAGGGTAAAAATGTTTGAAATTTCCACAGATTACACATTTTGCAGAGCACTATGAATAAAAAGTTTTAGAAAATTTTCGGTTTTCTTTTACCCAATTTTTTATTATCTTTAATGGGTGGTCATCTACCACATATATTTTTTTGGAGTTCAGAATTGAGTGCAATATTCTCAAAAAAAATTAAAACCAAAAAAAAACAAGTTTTTCACTAATTTTTTTATAATTAATAAGGCAGGTATCACAACTCAAAGTGAAATTTTTAGTCAATACATGAATAAATTATTTCCAAAATTTCAAAATTATCTCATCGTCCTGTAAATCATGAAAGTTGATTTAATGAACGAAAAAAGTTGAAATTTGCTACATACCTTACTTTTTACCTCCCAAACCGACTGAAAGCGGTTTCGAAACGTTTCGTAGCCTTCCGGGAAATTTTGGACTTTTCCAGTGCTGGAGAACAGTTTATAAAAATGGTACGTATGAACATCAGCATCTAAAATCTCGAATTACCCATATTGATGGCCTACTTGATCGATTAAAGCACAATTTTTCCAAATTCCTAAATTTTGATCCATATTCATATTTTATTGCAGAAAATCTCCCGGCAAATAATTTAATAATACGCGCATAGCTCACACATCGAGGTAAAAAGCTCAAAGTCGACGGATATTTTATTTTCGACATCCCAAATCAATTGGATATGATTTTGATACATATGTCTCGGTGGCTTCAGATTAGTTTGGCATTTTTCTGCACTGAGATGGAGGAAACCTCACGAAATTAGTACATAATAACACTTCACCAAACAGAAGGCCAAAATATCCGTATTTTGGTAAAAGCCTGAACATTTTTGCTAAGCGTTCGAGTCATAACTCACCCTAAAAATTTAAAAAAAAAAAATTTTTTCAATTCCAACATGAAAAAAAATGGGAAAATTTGAATTAAAAATTTTTAAATAGTTCACATTCGTAGTACTCAGCAAAATGTAGACTCTGTGGAAATTTCAGAAGTTTTTACTCTCCCCATCGACAGATATCGCGTGTTGAAATTTCGACATTTGGGGTAATAATTTAGGAAAAGGTGAGTGTAGGAGATGAACGATTATTTTTGGATGTTTTTAGACCATAAGTAACATTTTGGTTTAAATTTGATCGATTTTGGGTCAGGGGTCGTTTTTAACCCTTATTACGAAAGCATCTTTCATTTCGAAACTCAACACTTATTTTTCCATTATTTCAAATATCCAGAGCATAGCCTTAATATGTTTTTTTCTCCTCTCGACAACTACATCTAATCGTTAACATTTCGAAACACACGCAATAAAAATATTCACCAATGACATTTCGAACATACAAACGTATTAGAAAAATATCTACATATATCATTATACAAAATTCTTTCACATTTGCCATTCCGATAACCTGAATTATTATTTCCACAGCTCATTTCGAATCTCGTATTTATTAAATAAACCTGCGTTCACAACGCACATGAAAAACTTAACGAAAGCACCTAAAACAATATTGTAAACCATTATCATCGACGTAAAAGTAAACCTCATTTTTTACTAGATCGATTTACACATCGAGGTACATAGATATAAATTAATTCGAAGCGTAACCTATGTATCTGCGTAGAAGGTACCTCTCACCTTTTGTACACACACAGAATGCATAAAACGAGAAAAATAAAACTCCCAAATTTCAAATATTCTACGATTTTATCTCAGTAAAAACGTTGGAACACCTATCGAAATTTCAAAACGTACAACTAAAACGTTAAAATGACTTATAAAATTGTGTTTTTAATATTATCTATCATCTACCTAGTTACAGGAGATGTGACAGAATTTTCGCTTTGTGGACAAACCATAACATTGAACGGGTAAGCAATGGTATTTTTCAATATTTTAATACATGCATTATATAATGGGAGATTCCATAATTTCACGCATTGTAATTTCCAGATCGGTGGATCCTTGCTCAAAAGACTCGAATTATCAGAAAGATGTTTGCAAGAAGATCGCTTCAAACAAATGGGGTGTCACTGGAGAACCAAAGTATACAGCAGGGTATCCAAAATGCATTAGTATATGGATTACCGCAAACTGCGGAGGTAATACTGTCAGCGTAGGAAACAACATAATTCACTGCGGTATGGAGGGACATAGGATACTTTATGGCAGAGGCAAAAAATCGAACGGGGCACTTTTATACAACTGCGAAGATACAGAATGTACTACAGGTGAAGAGCTGGACAATATAATGAGTTAAAAATTAATTAAAACTATTAAATCAGTACCTAGGTAAGGTGAAACATCGTTATTATCATAATGTAAAACACTATCAAAGTCGGTTCCGATTAAAATCGTTAAAACTTTGAAGCTCAACACTGCTTTGACAGAGTTTTATTCATACAAAAATTTAAAATTCCGATCTCAACGATGCGCTGTTTTGCTATCAAAATTTTCGCAACACTTCAATAAAGAGAGTAAAAAATGCGGAAAAATTTCCACTTCTTATTTCCAGATGTAGACGAGAAATTGAAATTTACACAATATTAAAAAAAAAAACCTCCTCCCTGCTCAAAAAATACATGATATTAATTTTTAACGAATTGCAGGAGTGCAGGTTAATTTTGAAACGAATGATTGAAACGCAAAAATAACTCATATAAGACTTTTATTAAATCCACCAAGCCACATTTCAGTTCGGTAAGTGAATTACAGGAAGAAGAATGGGCAGAAAACCTGTTTGAAAACGCATCATTTGAAGACAGTGAGAGGGTGCAACGTGGCAAAAAAAATCGAAATTGAAAAAAAACGATTCTAGAAGGGCATGTGGAGGTGATATGAGAGGGCTTGAGAGCTATCAAAGGTGTCTGAAGGTGATATCAGAGGGTTGAAGGCTATTAATAGCGTTTAGGAACGATATACTGATATAAAGGGGCTAAGAGGATCTGAGAGCGATATAAGAGAGTTAAGGGCATGTGGAGGCGATATGAGAGGGCTTGAGAGTTGTTAAGGGTGTTTGGGGTGCAATATAAGGGGGCTTGAGGGCTATTGAGGGCGTCTAGAAGCGATATAAGAAGGCTTGAAGGCTATTAAGGGCGTTAGAGACCGATAGAAGGAAACCTAAGGGAATTAGGAGGGTCTGAGAGCGATATAAGTGGCCTTGAGGGCCATCAAGGTCGTTTAGGAGCGATATAGGAGAGCTCGAGGGCTATTAAGGGCGTTGTGGTCCAATGAAAGTAGGTTTAAGGACATTGAGGAGGTATGAAATCGATAGAATAGGACTTTTGACTGTATAATCGTTGAAGAGTAATTACCGGTAAATTGTTAAGTAATTACTGGTAAAATACCAAGTAATTACTGGTAAAATATCAAGTTATTTCTGGTAAAATACAAAGTAATTACTGGTAAGATATCAAGTGATTGCTGGTAAAATATCGAATAATTTCTGGTAAAATACCAAGTTATTACCGGTAAAATACCAAGTTATTACCAGTAAAATACCAAGTTATTACCAGTAAAATACCAAATAATTTCTTGTTTTACTCGTAAATTACGTTATAAATGAAAAAGGTTTTATCTTGGATTATTTTTGATGAAGTTCCGGTGATTTTTTTTTTTAAATTATACCTGCAGCCCTGGTCAGAAGCGATCTAAACATCACGTATAACGAAGCAAATGCTGTAAATCGAAAACGATCTGAATATCGCGTATCGGGTACAGCTATTTTCATCTTCTACGTCTTGAGTTGTTCGACATCAGGCATAGACATCGACAATATGAATATTTGTGATTTTACTGCTAAATCTTTTTAACAACTAATTTTTGAAGAAAAATTAAGAATTGTTAAGGACGGTAAACCAATACTCCAAGCATACGTACGTGCATAGTTCACTTCTTAGGTAAGATATCAAATTTTTCCTACTTTTTCTTCGCTTGCCTTGTATAAAAACTCACCGCACGCCACTGATCCGGAGGTTTCCTCTGGTACGCTACTGGGTTATATTAGAAAAAGGAATGTGACCGCTCAAGGGTTAAGGGTGTCTGGAGGCGATATATGAGGGTTGAGGGCAGTTAAGGACGTCTAGGAGAGATATAAGAGTACTTGATGGCTATTGAGGGCGCTGAGGTCCGATGTAAGGAGGCTAAGAAAGTCTGAGAGCGATATAAGAGAGCTTGAGGGCTATTAGAAGCGTGTGAAGGCGATATTAGAGGGATTGAACGCTACCAAGTCCATCGGAGAATGACCTCAGAGGGTTTGAGAGTTGTTAAGGGCGTTTGGGGTGCAATATAGGGAGAGGCTTGAGGGCTATCAAGGGCGTGGGGGGATATAAGAAGGTTTAAGGGCTATTAAGGCCGTTGGGGCCCAATGCAAGTAAGCTTAAGGGGATTAAGAGGGTCTGCGAGCGATATAAGAGGGCTTGAGGGCTATTAAAGGCATTGGGATCCTATATAATGGGGTTTAAAGGCATTAAAAAGGTCTCAGAGCGATATGAAAGGGCTTTAGGGCTATTAAGGGCATTAGGATCCTATATAATAGGGCTTAAGAGCATTAAGAGGATCCAAGAGCGGTATAGGTGGGCTTAAGGGCTATGAAGAGTTTTTGGAGAGCGATCAGAAAGGGCAAGCAGAATAAGGTAAAATTATTCAACAAATTTTCTTCCTCAAGTTGATTTTTTCACAGCAAGAAAAACAGTTTAGGAGGACAAATTTTTTTTTTCCAACTAAACGATCCTATGTAGCATGCATAGTAGAGGAAAATATTCCAAAAAATTTTGGACCTCCCCCCTCCCACCCCTTCTTCTTCAAAATTTGATTTTTTTTTTTTAGATTAAAAGACTCAGTTTAGCGGGATAAAAAATTTTCTCATAACGATGTGTTTGTATGGTAACTTGGTGGATAAAAGCAGTCATGATCTCTTCATGATAAAAAACAAATGGGCATGTTTGGGCAGTTGGCACTTTAAAGGATCTAAAAAGTGATATTTAAGGAATAAATATACCAAATTCTGGACTTTTACTAGCCCCTACAAAAAAAAGTTCGACTCTACTAAAGATTATACTATTTTCAATACTTTTGAGGTGTTAAACAACAAGCTCTAAATCATCACAAAAATTTTTATTTTCATCTCAAAACTGTATATTGCATGAGAGGAAACAATGAAGATGAATGATTACTTTTTTGCATCATCCCCATTAACCTATAATTACAGCATATCAAATTTGCTTGTTAAACAATATCCTGAGAAAAGAATCAATACTTTGGAGATAATCTAAGCCTGTAACTTTGTTCTTCAATTATTTAAGAATATTTTTCCATTATTATCATTATTTTTTTGGAATTTTGTCCGTCTAGAATCAGTTTCTGGACCACTGTGCGTCGCATATTTATTCTGTTCATTTGCTCTATTCTCAGCCTTTTGTCCTCCCTCCAACCCAACTAAAACTCATTTGCTTAGCTTGTTATCGACCAAGATGGGTCAAATTTAGGCGATGGGCATAGATTGACGGTGGATTTCATATTTTTGAGTGAGAATGAGCTTGGGTCAAAAGTCAGTCGACTTTTCGGAATAGCAATGATTGTAATCGGTTTCCAACGCAGATTCTTTACCTTTGACTCGCTATACCCTTTTACCAAATGTATCAAATTTCCAACTGTAGTTCAAGAATCAGAAGATTTAGCACCGCATCAAATGGATATAATCAATCTTAACGACTCGATACAGCCACTTTGAAAATTCGCCCACTGTCAACGCATAACAATAACTCTGACACATACGTAACACCATAGAAAGTTGTAAACAAAATTTCAGAAACGATCTAAACATAGTAAAACGATTACCTACCTACACATAGGTAATCAATTACTCGAGCATGAAAGTCAAATACGTATATACGAAAAAAAAAAAAAAAAGAAGAAGAAGAAGAAGAA